>VMDO01002554.1:0-23447 GCA_007922755.1 Pedetes capensis | reverse complement strand
TCCAAGCAAAAATAAGAAAGAGACTGGCGGAATTACACTGTGGCACTGCATTTATGTCATGCAAAGCCCTGAGTTCAATCCCCAGCACAGCAGGAGGAAAAGGAAAAAGAAAAAGAATGACAAAAGTTACCAGAGAGCTTCTTTCTGTGGCCTCTAATAGGTGGAAGTGGTGGTCAATTACAGATGGAATCTTTTTGTCTTTCCATGGCTCAGAATTGAGAGTCTCTCTAGGTCCCTTCAGGAGACTGAGTCTTCTCCTCTAGCTGAGGAGTGGGGAGACTTGCTACTGAGCAACTTTCCCAAGCCTTTTGCTATTTGAACCTTTCAGCATGTCAGTGTCCCAATTCCTCCCTCACTGCAACTGTCTGCTGCAGCTATGTAGCATGCAGGGGCTGTGGCAGGTCACCCCCAGGCTCTCCACTGGTGAAAATTCTGTTTTTTGGCCCCCTGGTAGCTCACTCACACACAATAGTTTCCTCTCAAGATGGCATCAGGTCACCACCCTCTGAGACATGGAGCATAGAAAAGACTCACTTCTCCAATGTTGAACCCCTCAGTCAGGAAAATCCACTGTCTCACCAAGTCCCTGGAAGAGTTCAAGGGCTTCAAGGACTTTGGATTTGTCCTATGAGACTGCCAGTCTGGTGGCCAGGGCTGTCTGGCTTGCCTCTTTGGGTGATGGCTCCATTTTCCTTCCCAAAGGGAAGCCACAGCTGCTGATGGGTCCTGCTCACTCTCTCTCATTGTTCAGCTCCATTCTGCTCCATTCTGCAATTTGGGATCATTTCACAATCTCTTCTGTGTTTTCTGTGTTTCTCCAGACTTTTTTTTTGGAAAAGAGTCCCTTCCTTTCTATTCTAACTCTTTTATTTTGCCATATCATAAAGAAGCTGCTTTTTTTATTGGAAATTTTTAATGTACAACTTAATGTGATTCATTCTGACATGCATTTCATTGTGACACTTCCATATATTCATTTTTTGTACATTACACAGATAAGTTCCCCCTTACCCTCTTATGCACTTCCTGCCCCTGTTCCACCCCCCGCCCCCACCAAATACCTCGCTTCCATTTGCTTGTCTTTTTGTGGTAATATTTTTCTATATACCCTTGGATCCCACTTATGTTTAAGATCAAAACTTTTTCTGTAGTGAACTATCTTTTTACATGGTCAGTACTATTACATAAAATTTCTAGCGCATCTGTATTATTACCATTCTTTGGTATGATTAGTGTTATTATAATTATTTCCAGGACTATTAAAGTTGGGTTGTTCACCCTGAGGTCACTCCCTCCCCCATTCTTCACTCTTCCTTGTTCCTCCTCTCCCCATCTCCTCTCCCAGGATTTCCTCCTTTTGCTAGATCCCTCCCTCCTTCTTTTGCACTCCCAAAATTGTCCCTTCTCCTCTAAGTCAACTTTGTTGTTGTTGTTGTTGTTAGGTGCCGTCGAGTCGGTATCCAACTCATAGCGACCCTCATAGGGTTTTCAATGGCAGACTGTTTCGGGATTGCCTTGGGAGTGGATTGCCAGGTCCTTCTCCCATTTTTGCAGTGCTGGGAATTGAACTCAGGACCTCAGAGACTACAGCGCAGCGCTCTACCAACTGAGCTAAATCCCAGCCCTAAGTCAACTTTAGCTTTTTTAAAATTATGTTCCGACCTCCGCATAGTACTTTTTTCCTTCTTGCAATTTTGATATAGCTCCCACATATAAGTGAAAACATGTGGTACTTCTCTTTCTGAGCTTGTGTTCATTCACTTGAAATAATTTTCTCCAATTCCATCCATTTTGCTGCAAATGGCATCATTTCATTTTTTTTTTGATTGCTGAGTAGTGTTCCATTGTGTATATGTACCACAGTTTTTTTATCCATTCTTCTGTTGATGGGCACTTTGGCTGATTCCATATCCTTGCTATTGTGAAAAGTGCTGCATTGAACATGGAGATGCAGGTGTCTCTGTAGTATGATAATACATCTCCCTTTGGGCAAATTCCTATAGTGTTATAGCTGGGTCATATAGTAGATCTATTTTTAGTTTTTTACGATACCTCCATATTGATTTCCAAAGTGGTTGGATTAATTTACAGTTCCACCAGCAGTGTAAGAGTGTTCCCTTTTCTCCACAACCTTGCCAGCATATATTGTTATTTGTTATATTGATCTTGGCCACTCTTACTGGTGTAGGGTGGAATCTCTGAGTTGTTTTAATTTGTATTTCCCTAATGGCTAGGAATATTGAGCATTTTTTCATCTGTTTCATGGCTTTATGGGCCTCTTCATTTGAAAACTGTCAGTTCATTTCCTTTGCCCATTTGTTTATTGGGTTATTTGTTTTCTTGGGTATTTTTTCTTAAGTTCTTTATAAATTCTGGTAATTAGACCTTTGTCTGATGTATAGGATATGAAAATTTTGCCCCATTCAGTGGGGATTTTCCTTGACTCTGTTAATTGTTTCCTTTGCTGTACAGAAGCTTTTTAATTTCATGCAATCCCATTTGTCTATCCTTGTTGCAATTTCTTGAGCAATTGGAGTCCTATTAAGGAAATACTTTATTATGCCTATATGTTGGACCATATTGCCTATCCTATCTTCTATTAGTTTTAAAGTTTCTGGTTTTATGTTGAGGTCTTTATCCATTTTGAGTTAACTCTCATATATATTGAAAGATGAGGGTCAGCTTTCATTTTTCTGCATGTGGATGCCCATGTTTCCCAGCACCATTTGTTGAAGAGGCTATCCTTTGTCCAATTTACTTGCTTTGCTCCTTTGTTGAAAATTAGGTGACTACAGGTGTGTTGAGGTTTTTCTGGATCTTCTATTCTGTTCCACTGGTCTTCAAGGCTGCATTTGTGCTGGTACCAAACTGTTTTTGCCACCACTGCCCTGTAGTGTAGCTTAAAGTCAGGGATTGTGATTTCACCTGCATTAGTTTTGCAGCTAAAGAGTGTTTTGGCTATATGTGGTCTTTTTTGATTCCATATGAATTTTTGGATCACTTATTCTATTTTTGTAAAGTATGTCAATGGAATTTTAATGGAGATTGCATTAAATCTAGATTGGGTCTTTGATTAGATTGATTCCAAGGTACTTAATTTTCTGGTGGGCTATCTTAGGCTGGAAGTCCTATTTTTTTTTAAATTTTGAGACAGAGTCTCACTAAGTTGCACAGGCAACCTCTGGCCTCAAATGTGTGATTCTCCTGCTTCAGTCTCTTAAATAGCTGGGATTACAGGCATGTGCCATGGCACCTGGCTTTATTTATAATCTTACACAATATCCACCTTATTAACAATATAAAGAACTGCTTTCATAATGAGATGATTTTTTTTTTAAGATTTGAAATGACATTTTCTCCTTTGTTAAGTCTGTGATAACATGAAGTAAAAGATTTTAAGAGCATTTCAAAGGGTCATCTTTTTTGCTTTGGTGAGCTTTTCTTGTGAGGAAAAGGAATGGAATGGAAGGAGAGATGCTGGAAGTTTTATCTCCCAATCTAGTAATCCGAGGAAAGCAGGGGGTGAAGCTATTATGTACAGAGAGACATCAAGTAATACTTTATTAAACTATTTTGTAGACAGAGAAAAATTAGCCTTTAACCTTGAGGGCTGATACAGAGATTAAACAATGCATTGTATATACAAGATATGCCAATTACATTTCCTATCTGTTCCCTTTATTAAAATTGCCTCTTAAAATTATGTTTTATAGCAGAGATACTAGATAACATGAAAGTGAAAATTGGCTAGCTATCCCTGGAAAGCTTTCAAAGGTTCTGGAAACAATTATTCAGTAAGAATAAGTCAAAACAACAACAAAAGAGTCTTAATAATATGAATAGGTTTTTGAAGAATTCTAGAAATATATAATATTAAATAATGGGCCATTATTAAATGTGATGCTGCAAGTAGTTGTCAGAGGCTGGGAATAAGGGAAATTGGAAGTTATTCAAGGATAGAGTTTCATTCATGCAAGATGGAAAAGTGCTAGAGGTCTGCTATACAACAATGTATATCTAGTTAACACTACTGTACTGTATACTCGAAATTTTTGTAAAGATGGTATATTTTATTTATTTATAATTTTAAAAATGAATGAATGAATGAATGTATTTTTGAGACAAGATTTCACTAACTAACCCAGGCTGACCTTGAACTCACTATGTAACCCAGGCTGGCCTTAAATCTTGATCCTCCTGCCTCAGCCTCCCTAGTGCTGGTGGGATTACTAATCTGCAGTCTCTACGTGTGGCTTTGTTATGTAATTTTTACAACGATACAAAAGTCATATTGGAAAATGATTTTTAAGTGATCATTAGCAAATATTTGTAGAGTACTCCCTTTTATGCCATTCATTTTGTCTGATATCATTGGCATTAAGAATTATTATCTACATGGTATATTTTTTAAAGTTGTTCTACTAAATATATATTTTAAAATACATACTACAGCATATCTCTGTAATGTCAATACCTATTTCAAGAAGCTGACTACTCAAAGAATAATTTCTATAAAATAGGAGCATGTAGTTAAAAAATTGATTAATTCTTTTCTAAAGGATATGAGCAGGACATATGAAACTACAGTTAAGTCAAAGTGTTTTCCTGAATATCAGCAAAATACTTCTTCCACTAAAGCATTTTCCTATAAGTCATCTCCTAGGAGAAGTCATCTTCTTCCTATAGGAAGCATCTTCCTATAAGTCATCCTACTGGAGCTAAAAAGTTATTTAAAAGAGGACCTTGTTAGGAAAAGAGATAATAAAAATGATTTTTACTTCCTCAGATTAATTTATTAGCATTTATATTAGAGGGCAAAGCCCCCAAGTCTAAATGACAATGTAGCTCCTGCATCATACAAGGACAGAGTTGCTGCCAGTGCTGGTATATGCCTGTAGTCCCAGCAACTCAGGAGGCTGAGGCAGGAGGATGGAGAATTCAAGGTCAGAGGCAGCCTACACGATTTAGCAAGACTCTATCTCAAAGTAAATATAAAATTTTTTTAAAAAGAGGCTGCTGGTGAAGCTCAGTGATAGAGTGCTTACGCAAGGCCCTAGGTTCAACACCCAGCACACACAAAAAAAAGTTGGAACCTTAAAAGACAGTAAGAATAGTCAAATGCTGCATTATTCTTGCCATTCCCTTCAAACTGGAGATCCAAATCTAGAACTTTCTTTCTACAAAATCTTTTGAAAATAGCCTTTGAGTATTTTTCTTTTAAATACAATGTCAGTATTACTGAAAGCATTGAAAGTCATCTTTGGAATGTGAAAGTAATCTAGAATAATTTTCTAGACTTAAAAGAATATACCTGTTTTCCTTTTAAAATCCTGTATTCAGAAATTTGCACTTTGACAGAGCCAATCTGTGGATCAATTAGTCTTATAATAGAGACATTTTTACACTTGGTACCAAAAATTAGTACACAATTTCAGCCATTCAGAATTGTCACAAAAACTACCCATATTAATGTAATTACAGAGTCCCAGGGCCCTATATTAACTCATGGGGAGAACAGTTTCTGGGGGCCCTATATTAACTCAGGGGAAGAACAGAGTCCTGAGACATCAATTTTACTGAATTGATCTCATACATCCTTCTATTTGAAATCAAGAATAAAAATTTGCCTAATGATTTCATGCAAAAATTTCCCATAAATATCAGGTCAAAATGTCAGCACAGTAAAAGGTAAATTAAGCTTCATCAATATATTTGATCTACAGATTAAAACAAGAATAAGCAATTTCCCCAAAAATCCATATAGGCATTTAAAAAATTATTTGCCCTCTGAAGGCACTATTTTAATATTGCTCAGCTCATGTCTTCCTGAACGCCACACACCTATCATCACTAATGCACTTTCCATATTCATAGATTCAACCTTAACCAAAACTAGAAACAATTCTCACCATGCAGAAAGCACATCTATGCCAACAGCAATGGAGGGGACCAGGGTCCACATGCTTGTTATTTTACCTCTATCATTTGCTGACTAAGTCATTGCTTTCCCCTCACCTTAGTGTTACTGGCTGGATCTAGGTATACATCCAGACATCTGCCTTGTTTTTCACACCATTTCAAAAGCCATCTGGATATAATGCTTTCCTCTGCACCCAAGCCCACTTGGCTGTGGCCCTGACATCCTGCCTAGTTTGACAGGCTTGTCTGTGGAGGCTGGGTTCTGTTACATGGACCTTCCTGCTACTTGAGAAGGTTCTGCTGTATATCATTTCAAACCACAGTTCCATCCATCTCTTGACTTCTAGTATAGCCTGCTGCCTATGGACCCCTTTGGCTGGATTCCCATCCAACAGATTGGATTTCCTTGGATACCCATAACTACTGGAATCAAGCCCAAGTTCATCACACATCTTTGGACTCTGTAAGCTGGACTACAAGAGATTCTCCTCATGAAGTCACCCAACAGCTGGAGCAGTTTTTCTTTCTATAGCAACTGCTTTTTCAGCATTCTCGACCACATTATGTTGCTCAGGTCCCAGTGTGCCTTGCTTTTTTATATGTTTCCATTTATGGGTCTGTTGGTATTCACAAATTTTGTGTGGTCTTCTCAACTATTGCACATAGCAGCTGAAGGACATTCTTTGAAATTTGTGTTTGTGTGATATTTATTCTTTACATAGGCAACCATACAGAGTCTTTGAATGGTTAAGTCATAAGTCGATTTATATTTATAAAATATTTTTAAAAATTGATTTAATTATGATTTAAAGTGTTTATATTTATTATTATTTAAATCTACCTTTTAATATTTTTGAAGAAATAAAATTGTATTTGAGAATAAAATAATTTCAATATGTAAATATTAACAAAAATTTTATGAGAATATATTTGAATTTTGTACACTTTGAATGTAATTAAATATTTAGTTCTTTAGATCATTATTATTATTATTTGTTGTTGTGCTAGGGGGGTAAACCTAGGGCCTTGCACATAATTTGTAAGTGCTCTACCACTGGGATATACCCCCAATCACTTTTTTATTTTTACATTTGGGACACGGTCTTAATAAATTACACAGGCTGCCTCTGGTCTTGAACTGCCATCCTCCTGCCTCTGCCTCCTGGGTGACTGGAATTACAGGCATGGGCCAGCACACCCTGCAGAGCATTAGGATTACTTTTTAAAATTACGCAAAATTCCTGATTTCAAAAACATTTTTAATGTGTTTTCTGAAAGGAATACAAGAAAATATATGTTATAGAAAATGTATAATAATGTATGCATTATGGTTGTTCATAGAGTATCACAATATCATTAGCTCATAAATTGAATACTCAAAGCAATAGTAATTAAACTAACTCAGTTTGGGTATTTTGCCACATTTAAGACTTAACAAAAAGCATAGCTTTTAGCTTTTTACATATTTTCTAATTTTCTTTGATTTGTTATGAAAGTATATTTGTCACAGTACAAGGCGAGATCTGTTTGCATGATTCAAAAGACATGTTTTATAGGTCTCCACTCTTATCTTTGCCTTAGGCTCCATAAATGTTAGGGGCATGCGTAAGTTCCATTTTGTGTCACAATAGTCTCAAAAATAACATATTTAAAATTGCAATAACCTTGCCCCTAATTCCTCTTAGTTTATATTGTTATTGACTGGCTTACAATGGCAGTGGTTCTATTTGAAAGTGGGATTCTACTTCCTACACTAGTGTTTATGTGAGCCTCTGTTTACACGTTAAGGGAATTTAAAATTGTATTCTAAAGAATGTCACAGGAATACTCATTTCTTTCACTTGACTTTTCTATGGAATATAATATTTCATATGAGAAGATGATTTCTCTTCCAGGGTAGGTCTTCTGCATTTCAATCAAAGAAATACTGTGACTAGTTGGGATGTGATGCAGGTGGAAGGGTTATGAGTACGTCATAATCTGTGTAGTCTTATTGCTTGGCAGCTTTGTGGTCTAGTAGAGGAAAAACTTAAGGAACAGCTGAAATCTGTTTCTTATCATCATATTTTCCAGAAAATGGAGCAAGTCCTCTTGTCATCTGTTGGCTCAGCATCCGTCTATGCCTTTGGCTCTGTAAGATTTCCCTTGAGAGAAAAACACTGACAGACAGCTTCATTCCTTTCGTGCTCCAGTCCTTTGCACAACACCTGCCCCATAAATGCACATCACTTGAGTGGGATTGTAAATTGTCCAATTCTCAAGTGATCTGTTTTAAATTCTTAATTTGTGGAATAAAAATACTTTCCTTAATCCTTTCACCATACCATAACCCAAATATCTCATCTGTTCTCTTATTTATCTTTCTCTATGTATTCTGTATAAATCTAGTTTTATAGACTATAAAAATTGTTTTACACAAAACATATTTCTTAAAAGCTGGTATTTATATATCTTGCTGGGCATTTCTGAAATCATCCTAAAACATGGCAAGTCAATGTAAGGAGAGAGGCCTTCTGGGGAGAGAAGGCCTCTGCTGAGTTGAAGGTACGACTTTGGGGAGCAACGTGTTCCTTTCTCTAGAAAGAAGTGCTTGCTGCAATATTCTGGATACATTCCAAGTTGGTACATGGTATGTTGCCTCCCTAAACTCTGCAGCTTCAATTACATGTATTGTCTTAACGCACTTCCTGTCAGGAATGGTTGTGTTGATTTCCCAGATAAAACAGCTGTTGCCTCTGATGCGTGAGACTCTGCAGTTAGGAGAGCAAAGTGACTTTCCTATACATCATGAATCTGGGAGTTGATATTAAAAGCTGAGTACACAACAAATAAATAAGTAAATCACATTGCTTTGAAGTATTCCCAACTGCTCAGCATTTATTTTAACATATTCCATCATTCTACTTCAGCTTGTCTATTAATTTGCAAAAAAAGAAAAAGACCTGATTATACTTAATTTGAGTTTTTAAGATTTCCCACACATTCCAATTAGGACAGACAAATATACTCCTCTTGGTGATTACACAAAAGACCAGTTGCTTTTTTCAGTTGTGTTGTGTATTAAAAAAAAAAAAAAAAGCAACCGATAAGCCACATACCAAACACTTCTGCTAGCATGATGCTATTTTGCCTAAAGTACAGTTTCTGCCTTTAGGGATACTGAAAATTTTGCTTCCAAATGGATATGCTGATTACAAAAGAATCTTGACCTTTTCTCTTTTAGTAATAAGATGATCTTTTTCCATTTCCAGTCAGAGAAGAAATAAGAACTTTGTTTTGGCCACAGTTAAGCTATGCATATTACTTGACCTTTCCTCCCCTTCCAACCTGAGCATCAAGATTTTTTAGAATTCAATGTGAAAATATTCAAATAGACTGCAGAAAAATAAAGCACAATTTCCCCTCTTGTGGTTAAAAGCAATTTCTCCAAATAGTGTTGGCACATAGTGGGTACATAGTAAGTATTTACTGGACTGAATTATTGCCCCCTTGGCTGCATTTATCTCTATAGGAGGCAGTTTAAAGTATTAATTTAAATGCTGATTTTTCTTAAAGAGAATCTTGGCTTCTATGATAAAGTCCAACTTAATAGCAGATGTTAAATCATTAACTCTATTAAAATGTGATGATTACCAACAGTGGGGGGAATTATGCTACAGTTATTTATTTATACACATGGTCTCTCTATTTTTATTTTTATTATTTTTTTAGTTACTAAAATGGAACCATAAACCAGAGGGCAATGCATTCCTTTTCTCTATGACCAGATGCTCAGAATGGAACCACTGCTCGAAAGGAAGATGCTTGTTATTTCATATGTGATCATCAAAAAACAGATGTAGAGTGATTATGTGCTCTATGTCCTGCTAACTATCTTAAAACAAGCACAAGGTCATCTGAATTTTCTGCGCTTTGATTAGTAAACAGTGATCATTCAAGAAAATGAGTGAGTAAATGCTGGGCTTTGTGGGTCACACCTGTAATCTCAGTGACTCAGGAGGCTTACGCAGGAGGATCACAGCTTGAAGGCCAGAGGCAGCCTGCCTTAGTGAGACATTGTTTCAAGATAAAAAGTAAAAAAATGGTCTGGTTTTGCAGCCCAGTGGTAGTACACTTGCAAAGTATGTGAGAGGCCCTGGGTTCAACTCCCAGGTACCATGGGTTGAGGGGAAGAATGAGTAAGATGCAGCTATAGGAAGGTATGATTATTGGGAACATAAAATGCCATATAGGGG
Source organism: Pedetes capensis (assembly GCA_007922755.1). NCBI lineage: Eukaryota > Metazoa > Chordata > Mammalia > Rodentia > Pedetidae > Pedetes > Pedetes capensis. The sequence continues at coordinate 13,293 of VMDO01002554.1, read as the reverse complement.
TTAAACTCATTTAGTTCTGGTAGACAAATTGTAATGGAAGTAATTTGTCTACAATTCAGTGTATAATGATGTATTTGCAAGAGATGTCGCAAAGTTATTGGTTAAAGTGAAAGTCATTTAATTATTCAGTCCACCTTGGGTTTAGGGAAGCTTATTGAATATTTTCTATTTATCAGGTGCTGGCTATATAAAGGTAAATAAGAAACAGCATTGTTCATATCACTAAAGAACACAGAAATGAGGTGAATAACATTACCCTGCCATGGATGGCACAGCTTACACCAAGATTCAAAGAACAAAGGCACTTAGTCAATAGTTGTTCAAAAGATGACCATTCCACAGAAAGTTATGGTGACATTCCTTAGGAGGGTTAATAAGTGTCCTAGTCTTTTCAGGCTGTTATAAAAAAATATCATTGACTAGGTGGTTTATAAATAAATTTATTTCTTTCAGTTCTGGAGGCCAGGAAGTCCAAGCTCAAAGCCTAGCAAATTCAGTGGCATGCGAGGGCCTTATTCCTGGTTTATAGATTGTAGCTTCTTGTTGTGTCCTTCTATAATATAACTGGCAAGGCAGCTCCCCAAGGCCTTATTTATTTATTTATTTGTTTGTTTTATTTTTTGTGGTGCAGGGGATCAAACACAGGGCCTTGCACATGCTAGGCTAGCACTTTACCATTAAACTACACCCCCAGCCCTCAAGCCTCTTTCACTATGGACATTTATGAAGACTTAATAATTTCCAAAGGGCTCGCCTCCTAACACTATCACCTTGGTGTCAGGATTTCAATATATAGGGCACGCAAAAATTCAATCCATAGCAACAAGGTTAATGGAAATGCATGAATTTTGTCCTATAGTGTTTTAACCCTTTGTCTTCTCACTCTTAACAATTGGGTATTCTCATGTGCAGATTTCTCTTCTTTCATAATAATTTATACATTGGTATAATTCCCCCCCCACACACACACACACATACCACACTTTGTTGTTGGTTGGTTGGTTCTTTGCAGACAGGGTCTTGCCATGTAGCCCAGGCTGGCCTTGAACTTGAGATCCTCCTACCTCAGCTGGAACTACCAGCACATGTGCCTAGCCCTTCTGATCTTTTTAAAATTTCTTCTAACATAATAATTGAATGCTGGCTAGCAGTCAGCCTCATAGAACACTGAGAGGTCAATATTATTAATTCCATCTAAGAACTGAAGAGACTGGACAGCAAAAAATGGCAAATGAAGTAGTATAGCTGAAATGTGAAATTCTGTCCAGCAATTTTAAAGGAAAAATTGTCTGCTCCATACCACACTGGCATCTAATCCCATCAGATCTTGGAAACTAAGCAAGTTCAGGCCTGGTTAATATTTGGATGGGAGACCACCCGGGACCATGGATGCCTTTGATGATAAAAGTATGAACTGAAATACAATAGTTTTTTTCATATTTCACTACTGTAAACATTAATTACAGTTAAGTGTTTATGAATTGCTTTTCTCTCAAAAAGAACATCTAGAGTAAATGATAAGAAATTAAGGCTCTACCTAGCTTTGAGGAAGAAAGTTACATAACAGAGTAGTTCAGGTTTTCTACAAATTCAGAATCTTTACCTTAAATTAGGTCTTTACCTCCAAGCAATTATTAACTTATATACCATGTTTATTCCCTGGGCTTTGTCATACAGTGCCTGTTCCTAACCATTCCCATGCTGTTCATGGTCTGGATTTCTCCATATTCTCTTGATAGCAGGACCTTGCTTTGGGTTTCATGAAGATTGAAAGATGGGATGTGAAAATCAGTGAGAGGTATGGAGGCTGTAAGGGATGTCTACAGGAGGGGTTGGAGGTGGTTCATAAAAGTGGCAAAGGTTTGAAACTCTCTTATGGGATTCTGAAAGACTAACTCACCATATCTGAAATTCATGAAAGGGCAATAGCAGTAGAATGCTAATCTACTAATTTAAAACACAAAATATTATTGTCTCATTCACATAATCTGCACACTCTCTTCTCCTGTGTAGTTATACACAAGAATCTGTGTATGTCATTATCAGAAACAAAGTTTGAATCTGTTTTTTGAAAGAGAAAGCACAGGAACAAAGACACCTGAAGAGCCAAGGATGTAAGCTTTCTCTCTGTGTAGTCAGGACACCCCAGAACCTGAAGGCTGCTTGGAAAGCAGGAACTGGGGCAGGAAGTAGTTGTTGAACCTTCTCCAGTTGTCCTCCTTGACCCTCTTTTTCTCACTCTATCTTTCCCCCAGGCTAGCTAATCCACACTTAATTTATATCATTGAATAGAAGCAAATGACTCACAAATTTTCCCCCTACCCTTGCCCCCTACGTCTTCCCTGAGTTCCAATCCAGATAGCTACCTACCTGACATCTCCACTTGGATTTTTCAAAGGCATCTCAAATTAAATATATCTCCCAAACCAACTCAAAACTTTCCCTTCAAAGCCATCTCTCCTAGTTTGCTTCTTCAGTAAATGGCACTACATTTACCTGGCTACAGAAAGAATCCCAGCAGCCATCCCTGATAATATCCTCTCTATCATCCTCAACTGATTCTTCTCAAAATCCTGTTGATGTAGCCCCTAAAAATCTCACCCATCTCTACACTTCAATTCATCACCACCAAGAAAACTATATTTAAATGACCCTCTTCTCTCACCTGACCAACCATCTCTACATTTCCATTCTCCAATTCATTATTTTAAGTATGAGCATAATGGCTTGTTTAAAATAATTATCACTATACCTAGCCCCCACTAGCAATAATTTCCCACTTTTTTAGGATAAAAAAATACAAATATCCTTAATGGCACTTGAGGCTCTGCATGACCTAAATTTGTCTCTTCAATCCCGTCTTCCTGCACACGCCGCCACATCCACTGTTTCAACTACCAGGTGTTTTAGTCTCTGATATTTACTGTACAGGGACCAACCTGTGATAGCCTATCAGACCTAACCACAAAGGAAAATTCTATTGGATCTGTATTTGATTCTTGCCACAGGTATTTGTGTTAAAACCACAGTTGCTTTGAGGACAAATCTAATGGATTTTTAAACATGAAGCAATTATATTGTTGTTGTTGTTAGGTGCCGAAGAGTCGGTATCCGACTCATAGCAACCCTAAAGCAATTATATATTCCTCTCTTATTCTCAAAACACACATTTAAGGAAAACTGAAAACATGGACATACTTAGCAGTCTTCTGCCTTGGCCTTCCTTTTGGGTTCTCATATTTAGTTGGTAAATTTAAAATTTTGCACATCTTCAGCATGGATCAAGAGTACTGTGTTAGACTTGCTGTATTTTCTCTTTTGTTCCCTGAACCACTACCTCTGCTGTGGTGATCACATGTTCTCTGTTTGGTAACTCTGTTATAGTCTCTCCCTTCCCTTTTGCACAGCTGTAGCCTTGGAAATATTGCTGTCTTCATTTCCATTTCAAATACAAGACTTTCTCGCTAAGGAAATGTTCACAAAGCACGACAGCCTCACCAACCTGATGCTTCTCAGAATCCTGCCTTCCCACTGGGTGACAGCAGGGTGGCTGCTGTGATCTAATATGATTGTCTACCATCGCTAAGTTCATGCTTGGCTTGTTTAGTGGCAACAATTACTTGTGAGGGCCCGCTATCTGCCAGCCGTGGATCATGATAAACGATTTCTCCTTTTCTCAGGGGCATGGAACCATTGGCCAGAACAACCAGGTGACTGACCTTGAATAAAACAAGTCCCACTACATGTATATCCTAAGCAATTATCTGCATCTAGAGCAACACTGTACCAAGAAAGTCAACATACACTCAATATACTGCTATAAAAAGGAATGCCAAAAACTAAAACTTACAATGAAACTAATGACTTTGCAGTCTCAGTAAGGGACTGTCAAGAAGGAAGAATAGTTGCTATTAAAAAATTATGGGAAAAGCAGAAACATTAATTTTGCATGTCCTACATTACTGTGTCTGCAATCTGCTATGTTTCAGATAAGGTCTAGAAAAGATTGCTCCAGTACTGCATGCAGCATAGTTTCATGTATTCCTCCAGAAGCAAAGAATAAGGAAAAATGAAATATGTTTGTGCACAATGAAAAATATTTTGGTTTCCAAAGGGAAAATTTATCATGTTGAAAATTACTCTTAAATTTTTTGTAAAATAAAGGTTTGCTTTCTTCATCTTCAAAACTTCTCTGGTCTTCCATTGTGTCATTTTTGGAGAAGCTCAGTGTCATGAAAAGTATCGTAATATGTAAAACCATTAAAAGCCATGCACTCTGAAACAAAACATATGTAAAATATCAGGAATTCAAGACTTTAAAAAAATACTTAATGTATTCCAAATCTAAGCACTCTAAAAGTTAAGAGAAAAATTATAAAAATACTCTTTATTTTTCTTTAAAGCTAGAAGAATTAATCTTCCATATCTAGGGAATCCAGGGGTAGATGATGAACTTCAGGGGGTTCTGTGAGCCTCATGAAGTTTATTACAAAGTTTGGAATGTTGGTATATTCACTCTCTCTGAGACAGGAATATACTATTTTATCAGATATGAAATGCCCAAAACACATCAAAATTAAGATACACAGTAAAGGAGAAACTCTATTCCAAAAATTTTTCAATAAAATCTTGCATTTTTACAACCAAAGTTATAGCTAATTTTTAGAAAATTGAAACATTCTTCTTATTTTGAATATAAAGAATTTTGGCTCAATTTCTTTTAAAAACAGATATACAGAGTATTTCTTTTTAGAAAAGTGTGGGATAACTACAACTTAGGTAAAGGAATGGGAGGGAAGGGTCCAGGGATCTTAAAACCTTCAGTAGTCAGACTCTGGTAACTGTAAACCCAGCAACTCAAGAGGCAGAGGCAGGAGAATCACAATTACTAGGCTGGAGGGAGCCTGTGTTTAGAAAGAAACTTTCTCCAGATAAAAAACTTTTAGAAAGAGGGCTGGAGGTATAGCTCAAAGGTAGAGCACTTGCAAAGTACATATAAGGTCTTGGGTTCAACTCCACAGAATGAGGGAAGGAACCTTTCAGTAAATTCAGAGGCATGATATAGTCCATCCAATGCCTCCTGAATTAATCACAATATCTACTTCTACCAAACCCTAAAATTCTTAAAAATCATCTTCTATTGTCATCCTACTCTCCGTCCTGCTTACTCAAGATGAAGCCAAAAATTTTACACATCTACCTATGAGAGTCTACCTGGGTTTCTAGTCCAAAGTCATATCAAAGCAGCATGTCTTCAACTAAACATGTGCCATTTTTTCTTCTAAATCTGGACCTTTTCTGCTAGTCCATGTGTCATCAAAGCCCTCATGTAGTTGCACAAGCTGAAAATTTAGAATACATTTTGCTTTTTTGAGATAGGATCTCCACACGTAGCCTGTGCTGGCCTCAAACTCTCAATCCTCTCCTGCTTCCTCACAAGTGCTGGGATTACAGATGTGTGCCACCACACCTAGTTTAAAGTCCACTCAAGGCACTTCTCTCTCTCCCATCCAAGGGCTAAGGAGGCCCAATCCTGCTTAACTTCTGAGACCAGGCAAGTTCACAGTGGTATGGCTGTAGACACATCCTTCTCCCTTATCCCACTTTTTCAGAACGCCCTGATAATTTTAAACATTTCTGAATTATGTCTCCTTTTCCCTATATCTACTACCTCCATCCTACCCAGGCTACCTTCACCATGTTACTGGATGCAAAAACTTCAACCCTGTTAGCATCTATCCTGCCAGTTCTTATATACCATCTTTTCTGTGGTAACTAGAGTTTTACTCAAAACCACAAAGTTTAGCTGGACATGGCGGTGCCCACGCTAATCCCGTCACTTTGGAGGCGGAAGCAGGAGATAGCCCTAATTTCAGTCCCACCTGGTCTGCACAGTGAGACTGGGTCTCAATAAACACCCACAAACAAATACACAAATAAACAAACAAACACAAACACACAAACAAACAAACAAACAACAACAACCCCATAAAGTTTGTCTTCACACATCTGCTGAAAATCATTCAGTGGTCTCTAGTAGCTCTTAACATAATGACCAGCACATTTAGTTAACAATGGTGCAAACTCCTGACTTGTTCTCTGTATTACCTTTTACTATCATTACTTTGCTTGCAGCCCTACAACACTAACATCCCATTCCATCAGATCTCGGAAGCTAAACAGGGTGGGTCCTGGTTAGTCCTCGGATGGGAGACCGCCTGTGAATATGCGAGGCTGTAGGCATGAAAGAAGGATCTGGCAGCCCGCTCACAACAACAGTCTACTTTGAAAACCCTATGAGTAGCAGAGAAGCACTGACAATAGTCATGGGCATGACAGGAACAGTGTTGGGTAGTGTTTTGTTCTGTTGTGCATAAGGTCGCCATGAGTTAGACCCAACTCCATGGCACCTAACAACAGCAACATTGTTGTTTACAATTTAACTTCGCTGATTTCTGGATTCCTTAGAAGTTCCAAGTTCTATGCTACTCAAGGCCTTCTACATTTTGTGCTCTGCAAGAAACTTTTTTACAACCATGTTCTATGCTTTCCCTGTCTTTCTCCAGTCTGAATTACCACCCCTTTCCTTCAAATCTCAGCACACACATTACTTTGTGGGGAAGTTTCCATTGACCTTGTTCCCCAAGGTCAGTTAGCCCCCACCCTCCATGTTACCTCTGCTTTTTTTGTTTTAAAATAATAGGTAATACCGTTTGTAATTTTATATTTCTGCGATTATTTGAGAACTGCCTCCTTTCACCTCCCTCACTTGGCTAAAGGCACCAACATTATTTTGCACATCAATGCAATAAAATCACTATTTTATTTCAAATAAATATTGAATAATGAAGAGTTCCAATCTCCCTAAAGAACCTACAAAATATGAAAGAGTGAAAAAAATTCATAAAAAGAGAGTGCAGAAAGACACTCTACTGGCTACCTCCTTTCCATTTTTCATGGTCATTTTTATATATCATCAGAGTTGGAGATCTGTTTGTTTTGCCATTAACAGAGGATAAAAGTGCCGTTCTGAGCCAGGTACTGTAGCCATTGCCTATAATCCCAGTGACTTGGAAGCCTGAGGCAGGAGTTTGAGGAAGATTGCAAGTTTGAGGCCAGAGGCAGAGTGCACAATTTAGCAAGGCCCTGACTCAAAATAAAAAATAAACGGAGAGGGGGCTGGCAGTGCAGCTCAGTTGTAGAGTACTTGCTTAGCATGTGTGAGGTCCTGCGTTCAACATCCAGTACTAGAAATAAAATGCCCTTCTGGAAAAGTTTGTTTAGGGATATGGTGCCAGAGTTCTAGCACAAAACAGGATTCATTTCAAATGAAGAGACTGTTGAAAAGCTTCTATAAACATATGGACAAATGAAGAGTATGAACAAGGAATGAGGCAGGACCAGAAAGCAGCACAGGAGGGAGCTCTTAGTAGCCCTAGTGCCAAAGGGGAAAGAGGATGAAGCTGTGAACCTAAGGCTTAGTGTGAGCTGGGACTATGGACCTGTGTTTCCCATGGAAACTATGGGTGAGAAGGAATGTGGAATCAGCCCTGTGTAAATATAGTGCCAAAACAGGCAGGGTGCAGGGGAGAAATCCTTTTTGCCTTCTTTCTTCCCACTCTGATCTCCTGCCCTAGTCTTTCATTGGTTGAACCCAACGGGAAGCCAGCTAGTAAGCAAGTCTGGGATTTCTAGTGCATAGGAGTGAGGCTCCTTGTGCAAACAGCCCAAGACAGATGAGAGTAGAGAATGGCCCTGCAGAAGAAGGTGGACATGGTCACAGAATTTCTATTTATATCATGGGGAAAAAGTGCCTCCATTAGTGGAGACTTTTATTTTACCACCATAAAGATACTTAAAATGTTATTCTGAAAGCCTATAGATATGTGTGCAGTATTTGTGTACTAAGCAAATCAAAGTAACAAAGATAGATTGGTAACACTGGAAAGTTATAATAACAAATTATTTTCAAATGAAGTTCTTTCAAAAAATATTTAATTTAGCTGAGAAATAGAATGAATTTAATCAAGGATAGGTTGTTGTTGTTAGGTGCCATCGAGTTGGTATCTGACTTATAGCGACACTATGTACAATAGGCAAAACACTATTGTCAGTGCTTCTCTGCTGTTCATAGGGTTTTCAATGGCTGACTGATTTTTGGGAGTGGGTTGCTGGGTCCATCTCCCAACCCTACAGCACCTGGTGTTCCCAGGTGGTCTCAAAGATACAAATATAAATTCATGGAGTGAATCTAAACAGTGGCAATGCCAACTTGGCATCTGTGAACCTCAGTTTCTGTGATAGGAATAATATTAACACCCTAAGCTCAGTTGGTAGAGCACTGCTCTGCAGTCTCTGAGGTCCTAGGTTTGATTCCTAGCACCACAAAAATGGAAGAAGGACGTGGCAATCCACTCCCAAGGCAATCCCGAAACAGGCAGCCATTGGAAATCCCATGAAGGTCACTAAGAGTTAGACATGACTCAATAGCACCTAAGGACAAAAACAACAACAAAACTATCCAAGTCCTAATTTGTGCAGCCCGGGCATATATTAATTTATGTGACAAAGGGGAATTAAATTTGCAGATGGGATAAAATTTACTAATTAGCTGACGTTGAAATTGAGAGATCATCCAATGGAATCATAATGGTCCTTGAAAGCAGAAGAGAAGCTGCATGTGGCATTGCACACCTTTAGTCACAGTGGCTTGAGAGGCTGAGGCAGGAGGATCACAAGTTTGAAGCCATAGGCAGCCTGTGTAACTTAGTGAGATCTTGTCTCCAAATAATGAGCTGAGGGTACAGTCCAGTGGTAGAGCACTTGCAAAGTATATGTCAGGCCCTGAGTTCAACCTCCAAGTACCACAGAAAATAATTAAATAAATAAATAAATAAATAAATAAATAAATTTTATAAAGAAAGCAGAAGAGACAGAGAAAAGATGAGTTAAGAGTGATACTATGTAAGCAGGACTTCAAAGATGCTATCATTGGCTTCAAGGATGGAGGAAGGGAGTCATGAATTTAGGAATGTGGGAAGCTTCTGGAAACTGGAAAAGCAAAGGCAATGGATTCTACCCTAGATTTTCTGCAACAGAATTCAGGCCTATAGACTCCTTGATTTAGCCCAGCAAGACCTGACTTGGACTTCTGACCTTCTACAGAACAGAGTGATCATAAGCGTTTCAAGTTTAAGCCACTAAGTCTGTGGCAATATTTTTACATTAAAACCAGAAAATTTATACAGTCTCCTCATGTATGAAATAGTGCTAACAATCTTGCTATTGTAAAGAAATTTAAAATATCACTGAGCTCCCCTCCCCCATCACTACCTGCAAACCTAAGTATTTTAAGATAAGATCTGAGTCTTCTGATTTCAGAGGCTGAATCTTAATGTACTTCATTTCCAGTGCCAAAAACTTCTTGAGAGCCTAGATGGCTGAAATATAAAGATGTCACTTAAAAACTTTTTTTTTTTACTTTTTGTGGAACACAACTTCTGGAATTCAGTCAGGCAGACTTGACCCTACTTTCAAAACTAATTTGCTGTTTGCCACCATTTACTTATTGCTTGTGATAAGAATAAAAACTACATATGTTTATAAAATTTGAGCTGGCATGATGGTGCATGTCTATAATCCCAGCAGTCAGGAGGCTGAGGCAAGAGGACTGACATGAGTTCGAGGCCAGCTTTGTCTACATAGCAAGTTCCAGGTGAGCCTGAGCTACTCAGCAAGAGCTTATCTCAAAATAATAATAATAATAATAATAATAATAATAATAATAATAATGACAATAATATATGTATGTAAAGTAGATCTCTAATATGTTTTATTAGTTAGGGGAGGGTAGACTGAGGGAGTTAAGGACGTGCCATCCCAAAATATGTTGTACTGGTATATTGACTATTTTGTGCTGAAAACGTTAGTGAAATAGTAATTGCCAAAAGGGATACCTGACCTGCCTTTTCCTACTGTCGCAGGCTGCAAAGATTCCTTTGGGCCACACTTGGTGGAGAACACCTATAATTCCAGATACTCTACTTGGGAAGCGGAGGCAGGAGAATCACAAGTTTGAGACCACAAACAGCATGCATAACTTAGCTAGGCCCTGTCTCAAAATAAAAAGTAACAAAATGGCCTGGGCGTTCAGCTCAGTGGTACTGTGTTTGTAAAACATGAAATCATTGAAGCCCTAGATTCAACACCTCAGTACTGAAAAAAAATTTTTTTTAAATAAAAATAAAAAAAAGATTCTTTTGGGAGGGGTTTTCACCTAATACAGGTGAAGAAAATAGCCTTTATCACCAGAGATGGGTAAATGGGGCTGCAGTGGACCTGGATAAATAAAATCAATAAAGTAAACTTTATCTTCTGGTTACACACACACACACACACACGCACGCATGCACACGCACGCACACACACACACACACACACACACACACACACACACACACAAAATGCCTCATATTTCTTAGTGATTCTCCTACAATTTACTGTCTCAAGCCATAGATCCTTTTGACCTGTTAGCACTTAACAAATTTGTCAGTTTTTGTCTAAAAAATATAAAAGCATCATGTGTTGCTGGCGGGAGGCAGATAATGACAAGGCAGAGGAACAGGAGGACCAGATGGACAGAGCCCAGAGGAGGGTTATTCTGTCTACTGCAGCAGCTGCCCTGGACTGCACACTGAGGGCTCAAATTCTGTTTTTATGTAGTGAAAGGAGAAATCATGAGGATGTGACTCAAAGCTGCTGCAGCCAGGACATTTCTACAGGGAGAAAGTCCAAAGAACAAATCCAACAACCAGAAAGAAACAGAGAGGAAGGGATGCCACCCATCAGTCTTCATTGCTGGCTTCCATGACCTTGGTGTTGCCTGCCTTCCTTTAGTTGTACTTTCCACTCTGGGAAATACTTTGATTTCTTTCCAGTAAAACCACTTTGCACCTTACCTAGCTCAAGTTAAATTTTCTTACTTGAAGCTAAAAAGTCTAGACTAATACAATATAAGTTATTTGAGGTCTTGGTAAATGTTTTAAAAAAATCTTTGCTACAGAAAAATGCAAATCATCTCTCCTGAAAGAAGGGAAAATGCAAGATAAATAAGTAAATAAACATATTTACAGAGGAGAGAATTAGTTCTAAAGAAAGGACCCAGAAAATTGAAAAATCACCTCAGGACAATTCTAAATTGCTGGGTTGCTTGTCAGTATTGAGGCATCTCTCTCTTTTCCATGCTAATGATGTAGAGGCACTGCAAAGAAAAATCTAATATTAGCCATTGGTTTCAGTCATCACTTTATGAGAATTCCTAATATTGCAGAATTGATTTCATTTCCCCTCACCTCTCACTAGATTTCTGAAAGCATTACAGGAAATGGCAAAGGATATAGAGCAGAAGAGAAAAAGAAAAAGAATGGATAATCCACAAATTGGAAAACCCATCTCAGGTAACTGAGAGAGGATCACATAAGGATAAGTGGATTATTTAAGTCTCAAGAGGCAATAGTCTAGAGAGGAAAAAAGAAAAGTATAAGTTTGGGCTAACATTTCCATTAAGTAATGGAAGATACAATTAAACTAGCAACAATGAAAAATATTCTAGATCACTCTAAAAATTTCATGTTGGTGGACTTTATAAGTGAAAATGCTATCACATTTTAAAGTTGTTACTTATAGAGACCACCAACATGACAATTTTTTACCAGTATGAGACTGTTTTTTAACTGCCTTTAAAATAAAGCTTCTCCTTACATCACTGCAAATGTGCTGTAAGTTGGGAGATTGCATTCCTGTGCAAGTCTTCTGCTTGAAAAATGGATTTTCATGCTCACCAGTACAATTGTACAGGTGAGTACAGGCTTCAGTACATGTGCTCAGGGCTCAATTAAGTGTCAGGTCAAGGGACTCACATCAGATTACAAATAATCTGTTCATCTTTTTTCCTATGATAATATTCAGTGCGTAAATTACAATGCATTCCCATCATGCAGTTAAAGGTATCAGAAATATATCCTAGTGTTTATTTTAAGTTTGAGCTGTTTCAAAGGAAGGGGGCAATTGAAATTTATAGTATGGTATTAAATTCTGAAATAGGTTATATTAAGTTCTGAATTGTAACAACTCTGGCTGAAACAAGATTTAAAAAAAAATTTTTTAGTGGTACTGGGGGTTGAACCCAAGGCCTTGTGCTTGCATGCTCTGCAAGTGCTGGACCACTGAGCTGCACCCCCAGCCCATTTTTTTTTACTTGAGACAGGGTTTTGCTAAATTACACAGACTGCCTCTGGTCTCGAACTTGCGATCCTCCTGCCTCCACCTCCTGAGCCGCTGAGATTACAGGTATGCACCACCTGGCCCAGCTCAGATTTTTTTTTTTTTTTAATTTACTGACTCTGGATTAGGGAAGAAAAAAAAACCAGTAAATGGTATCACATGTTTTTGTACTCTAAATCTTGAACACTTGTACTTACCTTTAACACAGACCACCCATTTATTTTCTGGGAACATTCCCGCCAACACACACACTACAATGGTTCTTTTAGTGATGAAATTATAAAACTAGATCCCCTACATTATCCTGACTAGAGACAGGGAATTAGTTTCATGCAGATGTTTCAGGTCTAAGGAGTTATTCTGTTCGGAAATGTAAATTGAGTACATTTTAGCAAAAGCTGGCCTCTATGGATTTGGTTGTCTCTAAGAGAAATGCTAATTTTCAAACCCTGCCCGGTGCTATATGTTCTTGCTTATTCACAGTGTGGGTGTTGTCCTTCAGGCAACTGCCTACAGGAAACCAGAAACTCAGATGAGAAAGTTAGAAACACTGGGCATGAAACAAACTCTGGAGATCCCTGGAAAGGGGAAATGGACAGCAAATTACAGCATTATCTAAGATTGGATAACTTGACTGTAGGCACAGTGGACTAGTTGGTTCTGCTGAGTCATAGGACCATGCCTGTGTGGGAAGGATTTTCTTAATAATTCCTTAATTAATATTTCTACTGTCAATCAGGGGGCGGAGTCAAGATGGCGGACAGATAACACACACCTTCTGTTCTGGAGCAATAAGAAGCCTCGATTAGGGTTTTAAAAAAGCCAATTGAATAAATAGAAACAGAGATAATTTAGTTTGAGAGATAGAGAATGAAACTAGGTGTGCACTGAAATCAAGGATTAGGCTTCAGAGGAGCTACACAGTGGCCAGCAGCAGGATGCCGCCATTTCGCCATCACACAGACAGAGGATAGAATCCCAGAGACTTGGAGGGGATTTCGCGCACACGCA
>VMDO01002553.1:0-164682 GCA_007922755.1 Pedetes capensis | reverse complement strand
AAAAAAAAAAAAAAAAAAAAAAGAAAGAAAGAAAAAAGAAATATGGAAAAACATGTCTCCTTGTTTCCCAGTGTTTGGTGGTTGAAAACCACCTGTGTGGGCGCAGAAGAAAGGGGGTGCGGCAGTCAGAAGCAATGAGAAGGCACTCAGTGTTTGGAGGTGCAGCCTCAGCCTCCAGGCAGGTACTAAGCTAATGGCTTCTGCTGAATTTGAGTGAAAATAAGCAAGAACAGGGTGAAAATAAGCAAGAACAGGGTGGGCGGAGATGATGTCAAATCATGGTATCAGCTTCAGAATCAGAGATAGCAGGGTTGGAGGGAGGAGACACAGCCAGCAGTGTGAGATGTGAAAGATACAAAGACAAAGAAAGGAAGCTCTCTGGTGGCCTTATCAGTCATTTCTCTATTGACAGTCATGAGTCTGCACTGGAAATACTCCACTTGGAACAGGAAGGACGCCTAACCTCATTACAGCTTCTTGAAAAGCATGTTACAAATCACTTACAGGAAAAAGAACATAAGCACCGTGGTCCCAGTGGTAGGCTTATGAAAGGTTGTCCGGTCTCATTATTACATAAGAAATACTTCTTTTAAGTTTTATGGGGTTTTTTTGTTTTTGTTTTTTTGTTTTTTTGATTTTTTGTTTTTTGGGGGTTTTTTTGTGCTCCTGGGGGTTGAACCCCGTGCCTGGCGCTTGCATGCTCTGCATCTGCTGGACCACTGAGCTGCACCCTCAGCCCATTTTTTTTTTACTTTTTGAGACAAGGTCTCACTAAGTTACGCAGACTGCCTCTGGTCATGTACTTGTGATCCTCCTGCCTCTGCCTCCCAAGCCACTGGGATTATAGGTGTACGCCACTGTGCCTGGCTAGTTTTATTGTTAATTCATGTATAATAATTGTGTGAATTTATGGGGGACAAGGTGATGTTTCCATACATGTATACATTGTGTACTGAGCTGATCAGAGTGATTAGCATATCCATCGCCACATTGACCCTTTCTTGGTGGGGAAACATTTAAAACCCTCTATTCTATTTTGAAGGGCTGGGATTTAGCTCCGTTGGTAGAGTGCCACTCTGCAGTCTCTGAGGTCCCAGGTTGGATCCCCTGCACTGCATAAATGGGAGAAGGACATGGCAATCCACTCCCAAGACAACCCCGAAACAATAAGCCATTGAAAACCCTATGAGGGTCACTATGAGCCGGACATGACTCGATGGCACCTAACAACATTCTATTTTGAATCATGTAATGCATTATTGTTGACTATAGCCAACTCTAGAACTTAATTCCTCCTATCTAAGTGGAAATTTGTACCCACTGATCCTTCTCCCATCCTTCCATCCCTCCACCCTTCTATAGCCTCTAGTAACCATTATTTTATTCTGGACCCAACCTGACAGCCCCTAACAACAATAACAACATACTAAGAAGTGTTTAACTCTGGAATCCCATAAGTGCTTGTCTTCCCTCTTTCCCTATTATTTGATTTCTCCTCAGTGCTGCTCAGATGCAGGGTCAGAGGACAGTAGGTTACTCATCGTGAATCACCATGAAGCCTCACTTATAGAGGTCCCGGGAACATGCTTGTTGGATTGAACTGAGTCAGTCCCCATCCGCTTCTGCATTTCTTAGGTGGGAAAGTAGAGTCCTCAATAGCTGCTCCTGTAGATTTCTTCCCAGGAGCTCCTTGAGGGCAAGAATCTGCTACCCAGGAACAGGTAATTAGCATGTAACACCTGCTGTTCTCATTCAGTAGCTGACAGATTTCAGAAGACCTGGACAGAAAGGCTGACCTGATACAGGAAAAACCCACCAACATCTGAATGGAGAGTGGCACCTCCCCCAAAAATCCTCCCTCCCTGGGGCAGTGGCCTCAGGCCCCACAAAAGAACATCAATTCCCACAAAAGCACCTGCTCCTACAGTGCAAGGGAGAGCCAGGCTGGGGGAGCCTCCACAAAACACTGGACCCGAGACTTAGAAAGCCCCTAGTTTGCCTCTTAACGCAACTTATGAATTTAGGGGAAAAAAATGCAAACGCAATTATGAATCTGACCCAATGCAATGAACTTACATGTGAATGGTCAGCGTTTCTGTGCTAAAGAAATGTAACCAGTAGAGGGAGTACAAATGACTTGTTCTTAATTTCTCAAGATCAGGATAACCTGGGGACGCTGCTACATGATCCAAATCACAATAGTGATCTTGCATTAGCAAAAGCAAAAAGATTTCTGTGAAAATATTTTCAAGACAGTGGAAACCATGACACCCTTTAGATTGGTATCATCCATCAATAGCTGGGCAGACAGAGAAGACTATCACAAACAGACAAAACCAGACAAAACAGAATGGACAAACAGACAAAACCATTGGGTATGTGGAGAAAAAGGCAGAAAAGGTTAAACCTATTTCCCCCTGACGGTTGAATTCATACTCAGAAATGAAAAACTATTGACAGGGTTTTTATTTTTCCCCCCAATATAGGAAGTTGAACCCAGGGCTTCCCATGCTAAGCCAGGGTTCTACTACCAAGTTGTACCCCTAATCTCCTTTTTTATTTTTATGTTTATGTTTATTTACGTATTTATTTATTTATTTATTTTTGCGGTACTGGGGTTGAACCCAGGGCCTGGCGCTTGCATGCTCTGCCAGCGCTGGACCACTGAGCTGCACCCCCAGCTCATTTTTTTAGTTTTTGAGACAGGGTCTCACTAAGTTACACAGACTGCCTCTGGGCTCGAGCTTGGCGATCCTCCTGCCTCCTCCTCCCCAGCCGCTGGGATTACAGGCGTGTGCCACAGCGCCCGGCCTTTTTTATTTCTTATGTTGAGACAGGGTCATGGTAAATTGTACCAGCTACCTTTGGCCTTCAACTCAAGATCCTCCTTCCTCAGCCTCGAGTCAATGGGATCACAAGTGTGCACCACGACACTGGCTGAAGAGGTACGAGACATCCATTTACACTCACTTCTCCTAACGATTTTTAACTCGGTCTTTAGCTTGTTGTTTTATATATTAGGTCTATGCTGGGATTTGGCTCAGTTGGTAGAACCCCACTCTGCAGTCTCTGAGGTCCCGAGTTCGATTCCCATGACCACAAAAATGGGAGAAGGACGTGGTAACCCACTCCCGAGGCAATCCTGAAACAATCAGCCATTGAAAACCCTATAAGGGTCACTAAGAGTCGGACATGACTTGACAGCACCTAACAACAACAACAACAACAACATTAGGTCTATACTGTTGTGGTTGTTGTTGTTGTTAGGTGCCCTCGAGTCGGTATCCGACTCATAGCGACCCTCTGTACAACAGGGGAACACTATTGTCAGTGCTTCTCTGCTGTTCATAGGGTTTTCAATGGCAGATTGATTTTTGGGAGGGGGTTGCCAGGTCCTTCTCCCAAGCCTACAGCTTCTGGTGTTCCCAGGCAGTCTCCCATCCAGGTACTAACCAGGCCCAACCCTGCTTAGCTTCCGAGATCTGACGGGATCGGATGCCACAGGGTTACAGCTGCAGGCAGGTCTATACTAGTTGACTTTTAAAATTTCTTTTATATTGTGTTCTCCATGACACCAATGTTATCCTTTAAAAAGTGTTTTCTGGATTTCTGCACAGGGTCTTCAGAACCAACTTGCTCAGAAATCTAGGCAGCTTTACCCAACATGTGGCAATGAGCCAGCCAAGCCAACGTCTGTGACTCTGATGCCAGCACCCACAATGCAATCTACCTCTACCTTGTCCAGCTAAGGAGGGCTCCCAAGAACAAGGTGGGAAGTGTTCACGCCAACCTGCCGTCACCTGTATCACCTAGCAACCGCCTATCAGCAGCAAGGCTGGAGAGATGAGGCCTCCCCCTCAAATTAGGTGATGTCCATCAGGGTGTTCATTAACACAATCAAGTTATCTGAGTGCAAGTAGAAACACCATTCCCCAGCATAATTGCAGCTCCAGATACAGATCCCATGAATCCTACAGTGTCGCTATGGAAAATCAGATAAGGTGTCAGGAATATGTTTGGTGGTTAATGACCAACTGATTGTCAAAATCAATTTTTTTTAATATTTGAAACTGTCGGAAGACTAAATATGGATTCATCCCACCCTCTCCCAAGCTGGATCACCTGAAGGCCTACACAGGAATCAGGACCATCTGAGAACCCTCCGTGTAGCCTGGGAGAGGCCTGCCTTCTCCCTGAGAAGCTGGCAAGTTTTACTCTCCCAGAGGCTATCTTGATGCACAGCCCTCATTAGATCTGATTTGATATGAGAACGTCACAACTTCACATTAAACCTTGCACCACCCAGTCTTACAGGCTCTTTACCTGGTTGTCTCTCTCCGAAAACCAAGTATCTAACAAAGATACAGAGGTATTCCTAAAAAATATGAGGTCTGTCAAAAAGAGGTCAAGAAAACTCTAATGGCCTTGACATGCCCCTTCAGAAGGCACTGCAGGGATATGGAGTAGCCAGTCCCTGAACACCCAAGAGCTTTAATTTCCCCAACGATCAAATCTATGGTGTTCAATTTTCTTTTCTCTGGCTTCCTACTTCTATCTTCCAATTATATTTTTCCACCACTTTAAAACTCCATTTCTGTCACTGCCTCTATTTAGATTTGCTTGCAGAACTTTAACATACTGAAGTTGAGAATTTCAGGACTTACTGGTAGCCATTATACTTGTAACTAAAGCCAGGCTTGAGATTGAGGGAAAGAAGAAAGGGAGGAGATGCATCTGAGGATAAGGGGAGGAAGATGGCAAAGGAAAAGCCCATGGGCCCTTAGCACCGACTGGCAGCAGAGCACACGGGGCCAGGTGCTGTCCTGCCCACACACGCAGTGCACCCACGAATTCCAAGGGTGCCGGATGCTTCCCACAAGAGGTGCATGTGGCTTGTGGGTAGAGCATCTGGGCTTTCACTGGTGTGGGATCTTTCAGACACCTCTCTGCTTGGCAGCAATAAACAATAATAACTGTCATTGGCACTGACAGAAAAGTGGTGGTGGTTGTTAGGTGGCGTCAAGTCGGTGTCCAATCATAGCGACCCTGTGTACAACAGGTGAAACAGTATTGTCAGCACTTCTTTGCTAGTTATAGGGTTTTCAATAGTGGATTGTTTTGGGGAGTGGGACAGTAAGGTAACGTGGAATAAATGAAGACAGACAGGTCAGGTTCTAGCTTTGATCCTGCCTTCACTCCAAGGAATGTGTAGCCAGCAAAGGCTTCTAATCCTCAGTCCAGCTCTTTGAGAAACAACAACAACAACTGGATCAGGGAGCACTGCCATTGCGGAGGCCTTGTGGGGTCACAGAAGATGCAAGGGCACGAAATAAGAGGACCTGGTTCAAGTCCAGGCTGCACCAACAATCAAATGAGTAGCTCAGAGTCGGCCACTTCATTTCCCCTCCAGGAAAACGGGAAGAGGAAATAAATGATTCCTGGCAAGAGGCTGCACGAGTTAGCGGGGTCTGTACTGGGCACGTGCCCAACACTTTTCCCAAATGGTTTGTTGTTGTGAGGTGCCATCGAGTCAGTATCTGACCCACAGCGATCCTACATACAAGAGACGAAACACTGTTGTCAGTGCTTCTCTGCTGTTCATAGGGTTTTCAATGGCAGATTGATTTTTGGGAGTGGGTTGCCAGGTCCTTCTCCCAAGCCTACAGCACCTGGTGTTCCCAGGTGGTCTTCCATCCAAGTACTAACCAGGTCTGACCCTGCTTAGCTTCTGAGATCTGGTGGGATCAGATGCCACAGGGCTACGGCTTCAGGCTTCCAAATGGCAAGGGACACTAAACACACCCAGACTACTTTCAATCAGGAAATAAGCCAGTCCGTATCTCAAACTATCCCTGTGTTTCCATAATGGATAAAATGCAGCGCAGGCATTAGTGATGTACTGGACAAGAGCAGGGCCCCTTCTGAGACCTCAGAGCCACAGAACGACTTGATGCTTAAGTCCACCCCGAGCCTCCTCACTGTGGGCAGCAGCAGGTCACCACACGAGGCTCACACAGTGAGCCACCAAGGCCCCTGGCACTAATCAAAGTGAACCAAATTAACAGCATTTGTTTTTGTGGATCGTGAGTTAGCGTAGTTTTGACTTTTGCTTTGTGTTAAAATACAGTGTAAACATCATTTCATTTTTTGGACCCACGTATACAGTGGGATAGTTCAAGGAAGGGAGGGAGGGAATGAGGAGAGGTTGTGTAGGGAGGACACACCAACCATTTGGGTACAATGGTGATGAAAAGGACCACACCTGACACCTGACACGTTACAGTGTTCTCAGCTAGTGGCAGATATAATCAATTAAAATTAGGTGGCTTCTTGGGACATGGTGGGGAAATGTCCTAATGAGAACCTGCTTGTCTTGCTTTCCCATTTAAAAATGTAGACGTTAGATCTTACGGTTTCCAGAAGCTCCTGGCACCATTTTCTCTAATGTAAAGATTAGTGTCAATCAAGGAAATACAAGCTTGCATCTCAAAATATTAAATGACCTGAAGTTGGGTAGTAGAGACATGAAGGGTCATTGTTGTTGTTAGGCGCCATCGAGTTGGTGTCTGATTCATAGCAACCCCACATACAACAGAAGAAACACTATTGTGCTTCTCTGCTGTTCATAGGGTTTTCAATGACTGATTGTTTTGCGGGAGTGGGTTGCCAGGTCCGTCTCCCAAGCCTACAGCACGTGGTGTTCCCAGGTGGTCTCCCATCCAAGTACTAACCAGGCCCAACCCTGCTTAGCTTCCAAGATCTGATGGGGTTGGATGCCACAGTGGTATGGCTGCAGGCTATGAAGGGTCACAGACTCATTTATATAAGAGAACAGAAAGGAAGTCATATATTAATTACAAGGTCAGATGGAAGGAGTGACCTGCTTAGGCTCACAGAATAAAAGCAACAATAGTTTCACCCAGATCCACTGAAATAAATCTGCCATATGCTCCACCACTCAATCACCTGCTTAAATTTGTTTTCCAATCCAGGCAAGGTGTCATGTGCCTATAATCCCAGCTATTTGGGAGGATAGGCAGGAGGACCCCAAATTCAAATCTAGCCTAGGCTACATAGAGAGTTCTAGGCCAGCCTGGCCTATAGAGTGAGACCCTGTCTCAAAGGAGCCCATAAATAAATAAATAAAAATGTGTAAGGGTTAGGGGGGCTGGGATTTAGCTCAGTTGGTAGAGCGCCGCTCTGCAGTCTCTGAGGTCCCGAGTTCAATTCCTAGCACCGCAAAAATGGGAGAAGGACGTGGCAACCCACTCCCAAGGCAATCCCCCCCCCAAAAAAAAACAATCTGCCATTGAAAACCCTATGAGGGTTGCTATGAGTCGGACACAATGGCACCTAACAACAACAACAACAACAACAACAACAACAACAAGGGTTAGGGGTATAGTTCAGTGATAGAGTGCTTC
Source organism: Pedetes capensis (assembly GCA_007922755.1). Classification (NCBI taxonomy): domain Eukaryota; kingdom Metazoa; phylum Chordata; class Mammalia; order Rodentia; family Pedetidae; genus Pedetes; species Pedetes capensis. The sequence continues at coordinate 157,258 of VMDO01002553.1, read as the reverse complement.
CTAGCTTGCCCAATAAACAGTAAATATAGTACAGGCATATACAATTTTGGACCCAAACACAGTACAAAAGTCACATACAAATAAAAAATAATATTCATTGAGCCCATGTAGAACTAGTAAGCAAGTCCTAATAAGTGGGTGCATGAGATGTATTTTGGCTGAGCCCAAGACAAGCAAGCAAGAGGCTCAGAGACCTGGGAAGGAAGGACACAGTCAGGCTGGGATGGCTAAAGGCAGTCTGATTCAGAGGCAGCCAACCTCCTCCCAAACAAATTGCTGTAGCAACTTGGCAAGACCTCAGGGGAAGCCTGGTAGGGACACAAGATAAAGTTACACATGTCCAAGAGGTCAGGACAGTAGCCTGGTCAAAGACACAGACACCCTAAGTCCTACCACTGGAACCCCAGGAAATGAAAATGTGTCTTTATTAATGCTGCACAACTATCATTTTCATTTGTTCATGAATATTCAGTGCAGCCTTACTCACAATAGCCAAAAGCTGGGAACAACCCGGATGCCACCAGCAGATGAGTGGGTAAACAAAATATACTTTATCCAAACACTGGAATATTATTCAACCATTAAAAGGAATGAAGTTCTGACAAGTGCTACTCCATGGATGAACCTTAAAAATATGCTAAGTGAAATAAATCAGATGGAAAAGAACAAATATTGCATGATTCCACTCACCTGAAAAGTTTTGTACACAGTGGTGATGGTTGTACAACATTATAAATAATTAATGCCATTGAATTGTGTATTTGAAAACAGTTAAAATGGCATAAATTATGTTACGTACACTTTACCAAGACTTTTTTTAAGATTCAAAAAGAGATTCAGCCATTTGGCCCAAGCATATGTATCTTTTAAAAACACTGTTGCTAATAGCAAAAGGAATCAAAATTTTAATCTACAAACGTTAACCAAGCCTTAAAATGTGCCTTCTCGCCCTCTCACGTCACCGTAATCCTCACCACACACCCAGAAAAGTGATTTTTCTCTGATTGTAAGAGATGAAATGGGATTGTCTCGACCATCAAATTAAATCTTTCAAAATGATGAAGATAAAAGAAGGCACACCCTTTGCCAGCACGCCAGGTGTCTCTGCTGTGCAGAGCATCTTTCATGGGGATCTGCCTCCACCAACCCATCCGGATCCCAGACTTGAAAGCAGTTTGAGAAGCCAGAAAGGAAGGAACATGAGTGCAAATGACTAAGGATGGAGGAAATAAATCCAAATTACCAACTAAAAACATTAGCTGGGGCACATTCCACCAGACCACATCTACTTGTGCCCTGATAGCTGGGCTGTCATAGGGGTAAAGACATGGGCAAGGGTGCCAGGCAGTCTGAACAGGAGCTCTGCCCAGGCCCTTTCTACTCACAGGCCTTCACCTGAAAAATGAGGATAAAATACCATCATCTCCCTGTGAGGCTGCCTGAAGACAACCTGGACGAAAATGAGTCACTTTTCTGACTACCTTCTTTGTGAGAAACATGATGCCAGGAACTTCGCATCCATTTTTATACCTAGCCGTCATGACATTTCAACAAGGCACCACTGATGCTGACTAGATGCATTTCACAGATAAAGAGGCAGAGACACTGCCCAAAGCCACTGAAAAGCAGGAGGCAGGTCTGAAATTCTCACCTGTCTCTCTGAAGCCGGGACCACAGCTCTTCCCAACCTCACTATTCCTTGAGAGCTACCATCTTGTCTTCATTGATCTCACCATCCACACATTCAGTGGATTGGTTTTCACTCTTATTATCATCACCTTTTGTACCATTAGTCTCAGGTTCTGGGTTCACAAAGTCAGAGCATTTAGTGTGACTTCCAAAGCCTGTACCTACTCATGCGTATCTCATCCCCCTTCTTGAGGCCAAACGTAGCAGGCAAGCAACATAATATAGGGTTTGTTAGGAAGCTCCTGGAAGTTAATCATTACTGAGTCTGAAAAAGATGAGTGAACAAGGTATCTGACCTGTGCAAATTAAATTGAGCAAGAGGCAAAGAATATGCATAATGCATGCGTACGAAGTTGGTAAATGTGTTCACTGGGCCCGTTCACAGAACCAGGGTCTTCTCCAAGAGGCAAGTTCAAGGTCTGGACTGAGATAACAAACCATTAGCTGGATATGTTAAACTGCCCTATTTACAACACTTCTGTCAAGTGCTAATGTAGGTTCACAATCAAAAGAAATACACAGAGAACAGAATCTTCCTTGCAGCTCAACCACTTCACGCTCCCAGACTTCTCGATAAAACGAGGCAGGTGACTCAGGGGGATGACACACTGTTCCCGGCACAGGTGCCAGGAGTTACACATGGCAACCACTGGGGAAAAGGCTCAGCCAGCAGGTTGACAAACAGTTCACCACATCACCTGAGCCATCAAAGCTCAGCCTCCACTCCCCGATGCCTGGTTACTGAGAAAAGGAATTTCTCATCATTGGACCCCAGCATGGCCAAACTGCCAGGCTGAGAACCCTTGCTGGGCGCTGGCTGGGACCAAGATAAACCATCTCTGACTTTTACTTTCTCGGCTCCCACAGATCCACACACCTTGCTTAAGCTCAGGTTTATGAGTCAGCCCACTCACCCCTCCCAAAACCGGGCTGGCTGGGAGCCTTTGTTCTCTTTTCTGGCCACGGATGAACTCAGCCTATTAAGGAACATCTGTACTCCCTTACATGCATAACTTTCCATTGGTAAAAATTAGTCAGGTCGGCTGGTCTGAGGTCAGCAGCCTCCTGGAGAAACACTCACCAGACATTGATTGCTCCCCCAGAACCCCCAAAAATCACCTGTAGCTGTTAATGAACTGCCCACCTCCAGTCTGGTAGACATATACTGGCACATACACACTTCTACCTATTGACTCATTCAGGTGCAATAACCAAAAACATTATAATCGGCCTTTCACATGAATACAGGTTTTTGTTTTTGTAAGGACACGCTGCCAGCTTGTTCTAGCTCCTGTGCAGACTTGTTTTGGTCCTGCTCATACATGTGACCTTAAACTTGAGGTCCTTGTTCAACATCACCTTCTTGATGAAAGGCTCCCAGCCAGTTCCCCAACCCCAGCCCCTCCACCCCTCATCCCTGGCACATTCACTTCCTTGTTTCCCTGCTTTATGCTCCCCTTCTTCTTCTTCTTCTTCTTCTTCTTCTTCTTCTTCTTCTTCTTCTTCTTCTTCTTCTTCTTCTCCTTCCCCTTCCCCTTCTCCTTCTCCTTCTTCTCCTTCTTCTCCTTCTTCTCCTTCTTCCTTCTTCTTTTTTTTTTTTTTTCAGTACTGGGGTTGAACCCAGGACCTCACGCTTGCATTCTCTGCAAGTGCTGGACCACTGAGCTGCACCCTCAGTCCATTTTTTCACTTCTTGAGACAGGTTCTCGCTAAGTTACACAGACTGCCTCTGGTCTTGAACTTGCAATCCTCCTGCCTCCGCCTCCCGAGCCACTGGGATTGCAGGTGTGCGCCACGGCGCCCAGCTGCTTTTCTTTTTTATACACAGCACACAAATATTTCCCTATTTTACTCTATTTCTTGTCTGTTGTCCCTTTCCCCGACTAGAACGTAAGCTCACAGGGACAGCCCTCTGATCACTTTGGCTCAAAACCAGGTCCCAAGTGTCTAAGAGAATGCTTAGAACTTGGTATACCTTCAACAACTGCTTGATGACTTTGGGGACTGTGATCCATTCCCCAGTTACTAATTGCAAAACAGAAGCATGATCCAAACCACCCAGGCCTGAGCTCTTTTGTCTGACCACAGAAGGAAAATCCTCTGCCACTTCTGTCTGAACCCCAAACAGTAAGGAGAGAAATAGGAAACAGGAGAAGTATGCCTTATCCCAATAACATGCAGATATTTGGGATTTCCAACTTATACCACAACACTAAGAATTTTCAAGACACCGAGTGTTAAATCTCTGAAGTACAAGGGTTGTCAGCAGAAAGGCAAAAGGTTACCCATAATCCTGGGGTACCATCAATGTCATGAACTCCACCCTCAGCACACCACACCCCATCTTTCCAGACCAGGCTGTCTCACGTCATGCTATAGTGTGAATGTCTATGTCCCCTCAAAGTCCACCTGTGGAAGTCCTACCCGCCCAGGTATTTGGAGGTGGTGTATTTGAAGGTGGGGGCCTCTGGAGTGATCAGATTATAAGAGCGGAGCCCTTATGGTTGGGAGTAGTAGCCTTATGAAAGAGATCCCAGAAACTTCATTGCCCCCTCTATGATACAGGGATACAGAGTCCAGGAGAAAGCAGGGCCTCACCTCACCAGACATGGAATCGGCCAGTACCTTGACTTTGGGCTTCCCAGCTTCTAGAACTTTAAGAAACAGATTTTGTCATTTAAAAGCCACCCAGCTTGTGGTGTTCTGTTATGGAGAGCTGAACAGACTAAGTCAGACCCCAAACTCAACAGTCTTTTCATTGCCCTTCATGTCCTTAATGCCCCACACAAGATCTTTCCTAGGAAACTTAGATCTTATACTCTGTCATGAAATTCCCTCCCTCTGCTTGTTCATCCTTCTCTTACTGGGTCATATCCTTTAGGTTTAAATCCAACAAGCTACCTAGTTCATACCTGAATCCAGACAGTTGACCGTGGCTAAGAAAACAAAACGAAACCCAAAAGACACACAAGCATTCTGCCAGTCACACTTTAAGTTCATGACCACTAACACCAAGTACATCCTTAAATGCCATCAGAAATCACACCACAATCCCCAGTCCATTTACTCAACCACTTACAAAATTCACAGCTTCTCCTTTCTTCTGAAATCCACAATCATTTCTAGTCATGTTTCCTCTATCATGGCCTTTTCTCCTCCTTCTCTGAGAAAAATGAAGCAATCAGAGAGGACTGGCACACACTTCCAAGATGGCGCACATCCACCCTCAAAGATCCATCCGCACTTCAACGTCCCGCCTGATAACACGGGTAACAATCCACGTTCCTATCTAAAACCAGTTCCACCTCCTGAGATTCAAACCTATCCCTGCTTCCCATTCACTCAAAAACATATCCCTGAAATATTTCTCTATCTTCAATCATCATCAAATCATACGTTAACGAAGTATGCTGTTTTCTTCCTCTCTTTCACAGAAAACTCAAAGGCCTTCTCTATCTGCTGAGCACCATTCTTCTTTCTTCCCATTTTCTCTTGAATCCACACCAAAAAGCCTTCCATCCATTCACATGTCCCTCTCAGGGAAACTAATGACCTCCTCCTGGCAAAGCCAATGCTTCTTTCTCCTTCATTTTCCTTCACCCACCATATCAGCAGCATCTGATCAGACACCATGGGTTACTCATTCTACCTTGGTATAATCTCTGCACTTCCTTTCCAAGACACCATGATTTTTTGGACTTTATTTTCACCTTGCTGCCTGCCACTGCTGATTCCTTGTCTTCTCCCTGGTCTTTTAATGTTGGAGAGCCCCAGGGCGTGGGCCCCAAAAGAGACAGTGGTTCCCTTCTCTACCTAGACTCAATGAGAGACATATAGATCTGCTCCCCAGATCCTATTTTGGGGAAGGACTTGCTGTCTGATGTGAGGACTGTGGCCAGAGGCAGCTTCCAGCTGTCAGCATCCCAGGGCAGCTCCCAGCAAGTGACTGACCAAGGCAAGGCTGGAGGGTCAGCCATATTGGCCTCCACAGGACAACTACAATGGGCATTACCAGCTTGTGAGCTCCATGACGGTCCCCACCCCCCAATATGGTTTCACATCTCTGCCGAGGCCTGCTTCTTCCTCATTCTTTTTGACAGTCTGACCCTTAAGAAATAGCTACCACCTAAATGCCACCTTCTTGCCCTGCTTCAAGAGAAATAAACCCACAACTGGGGAGATCCCAACTGGTCTCATGACTCAGAACACCATCCACAAGCAAACAGCTCTCTATGCGTGTCTTGGGACACTGTCTCTCCCCACAGACTCTGTGCTTAGAGACTCGAGACTTAACTGTGAGCTAACACTTCCCTCCAAGAGGCTTCCAAGAGACTTTCCCAGCTCAACCCTCCCAACTGCTACGGCCTGACTACAGGGAGCTGGCCTGACCTCTTTCCTTCATAATCCACATCAATTAGTCAGGAAATGTATATAAATCTAAATCTCTTCTCTCCACCTCCACTGCTGCTACCGTAACCTGATGATGATCCTCTCAATGGGATTTGAGTGAAGCTTCCTCACAAGTGTGCCCGTTTCTGCTCTGGACTCTCCACAGCCCATTCTACCCCAGCATCCAGAGAGCTCCTTCTAAAGTGTAAATCAGATCCCGTTGCTCCTCTGCTCAGGGGTAAAGCTCAACTCCTCCACTCCTCCAAGGATCTACACAGCCTGTCAACGTCTGGGCGCATTACTTCCCTGTCTTTGTTTCCTGTTCTTTCTCCCATCGCTCACATCACTGAAGCCACACTTGGTCTCACTGATGCTCTCTAAACAACCCAGACACAATGCCTCTTTCTAGAACATTCTTACATACTCTTACTCTTCATTCAAATGGTACCTTCTCATGACAATAACCTAACTTGCTCTACTTTCCCACAAAACTACCCACCCACAGCTGTAGTTTGCCATTTTTAATACCACTTACCACCTTCTCATACACTATATCATTAAGTTAAATTTAACTAGTTAATATAAAATAAAGAAATAAAAATAATTAGTTATCATTCAAAAATATTTTTGTTATTTAAAGATAATTCATGAAGAATCTTTGTCTTTTCTGATATCTGAGGAATCCCAAATACCTAGAACAGGGACCAACACACAGCAGAGCCTAAAAATAAAAACATTTGTTGAGGGAATTTCACAACACTAGCTTAGTAGAATGAGGCACAGAAGGGAAAAAAAACATGAAAAATAAAAAGAAAGAGAAGCTAAGAGACACAGTAAATTAAGAGAAATGGTCTAATATGCAGGAAAAGAAGGAGGAGGAGGAGGAGGAAGAGAACTAGGGAAAAGAAATGGAGACTAGAAATAACCCCAAATACCCAAAAGACACAAATCCACAGATTCAAGAAACCCTAAAAATTCTATAAACAGAATAACCAACCAGATGTAGTGGCACATACCTGTAATCTCAGGCCTCAAAAGGCTGAGGCAGGAAGATAACAAGTTCAAGGCCAGCCTAGGCTGTGTAGCAAGACCCTGTCTCAAAAACAACAAAGAAAGAAAGAAAGAGAGAGAGAGAGAGAGAGAGGGAGAGAGAGAGAGAGAAAGGAGAAAAAGAAAGAAAAACAAAAGAAAGAAAAAAACAGAGTAACCAAAAATGTTCTACATGTCATAGTAGAACTGGAAAAGCCAAAGGTAAAAAGAAAAACCATCAAAGCACAGGATGTCAACTGATGGTCTACAAGAAGGAGACAATTAGGCTGACAGCCGACTTCTCAGCAGGAGCAGAAGGCCAAAGATGGTGAACTGATGTCTCCTAAGTGCTTGAGGGAAACCACTGCCAACCCAGCATTCTGCTTCATCAGAAATAAAGATAATTTAAGGGAGTGATATTATATTAATAATAGTGGTAGGAAGTTAAAAAGAAAAGAAAAATATTTACCATAACAATATCATAAGAAAAAACAGAGGAGAAAAAGTTAAAATACTCTAACACTCTTATCTGGAAAGGGATAAAAGTGCCTACATATTTTGTAATCTACGGTAACTATGAGAAATCTGAAGTCAGGAAGAGGTTCTTTTTATAAAAAACAGAACAGACATATGAGGCAAAATAACAGATAATTATGGCCATATTTCCATGTAAAAACCCCCATCTCATCAATCCACAAAGGAATATTACCTAGAAATAGTAATATTACTTTTAAAAATTATACACACACTATAAATCAATTTTAAAAAACACCTGAAATAAAAAATGGCAAGTGATTTGAACAGGAAGTTCAGATGATAGTCAAGTGACCAATAAACCCATGAAGAGGAGCTTAACATTACCAATTATCAAAAAAAAAAATAAATTAAAACCAGGAAATTCACTTACTAGCAGAATTGTTGTTGTTGTTGTTGTTGTTAGGTGCCATCAAGTCAGTATCTGACTCATAGCAACTCTCATAGGGTTTTCAATGGCTGACCATTTCGGGATTGCCTTGGGAGTGGATTGCCAGGTCCTTCTCCCATTTTTACGGTGCTGGGAATTGAACTCAGGACCTCAGAGACTACATCGCAGCACTCTACCAATTGAGCTAAATCCCAGCCCTACTAGCAGAATAGCTACAAGTAAAGCCAATAACAATACCAAGGGTTCCCTGAGGTCCTAAAGCAAGCCGATACCCCCTTTCACTGCTAGGGAGTATGTAAGTGGGTCAACCACTTTTATCTATTCAAGATGAAGCCTCAGCAATTCCACTCCTAGAATCATAACCCAAGAGATGCATGTACCTGAGCACAGGGAGTATCTCTCAAAAGTCCATTGCAGCATTACTCATAGTAGCCAAATGATAGAATTAACCCAAAGGTTTATCACCATTAGAACAGATTACAAAGTGATAGTCTATTTATACAGTGAAACTGTGAAATGGTGAAAATGTTCAAACTAGAGCTACACACAAGAGAAACGAATCTCACCCCTCCCTTCCCCAACAGTTAAGAAAATAAAGCCAGACCCAGCGTGCTTAATAAAGTAGGATTCCACTCAAACACAGCTCAAAAACAAGCAAAACTAAACTCCAGGGCTCTGGTGTGTACACTCATTGCAAATGGACAAAGAAAATCAAAAATGTGATTCTGTAAAAGCCAAGCCCAACTGTTTGCCTGAGGAGGGAGGGAAGAGGAGATTGTGACTGAATGGGAGAAGGTCTTGGGAGATGACAAAGTTCCAGTGTCGAGCCTGTGAATGATCACATTACCCATTAGGCTGTAGCTCCATGTGCAGTGGACTGTCTGGAGATGGGGCATGTTCCACAACTTAAGAAAAATTAGTAACATCCACGTGAAAACTAAACTATCTTGAGAAAATTAGTTCCCATTATTATCCTTCTCCCCAAATAAGAAAGTCTTTTCATTTTAGTCTATGGATATAAAATCCTGTGTAAATATAACTGCTTCATTAAACATCAATAGCCCAATAAGTAAGACTGTAAATGATATAACTTACTTGTTCTAAAGGAGATACTTTGTTTATTAAGACATTTTCCCCTTCTGTTATTAAAATAATAGATCATATGGTATAGATTCAAAATCATATGGTATAGATTCAAGAGATTCTTCTTTGAAGGATATTGTCAGATGCATAGATGGATGGATGGATGATGGGTGATGGATGAATGCATGCATATATTATATTTAGCACGTATATCTAAACACATATATCCATGCATGTGTGCACATACACCCATACACACACACATGTATACACACTAACACCTGCAGCTGTAGCCCTGTGGCATCCGATCCTGTCAGATCTCGGAAGCTAAGTAGGGTCAGGCCTATTTGATACTTAGATGGGAATACCAGGTGCTGCAGGCTTGAGAGAAGGACCCGGCAACCCACTCCCAAAAATCAATCTGCCATTGAAAACCCTATGAACAGCAGAGAAGCACTGACAATAGTGTTTCGCCTGTTGTACATAGGGTCGCTATGAGTCAGATCCCAACTGGACGGCACCTAACAACAACAACAACATACACACAAACACACATACATATATATATATATATCACCATCATAAGACTATAGTCCTTACTGTGACTTCATTCAAAAATGAAAGAAGTATTTAAGAGTGGGCTCAAAGAACCCACCATCTTCCCAATCTTCTGCTGGTATTACTGGACTAGATGATCTATGGACCTGAAGTTTCCACCCCAAAGATACCAGAGCATAAGTGGGAATGGTATGGGTGTCACACCCTACATGAGCCCAGAGATTCAAGGCATCCACCCAATGCTTATCTTTCTCCTCACAATGAATCATGGATCCACTACTTAAAAATACGGCAGCAACAACTATTTATTAAAGAAATGCCATCTGTCACCTCCTGGGGCAGCAAGCACTCACTCTTATCTTTCATACCTCCAGTGAGAAACAGCTCATTGCCATATTTTTCTAATTAGCATCCAGCCTGTAGAAGAGGACATTAAGTTCTCTGATGGGTGTCTTTGCACAGCATGCGTGGTGGAAATCACTTCTTTTATCCTTTATTTGTAATCATTCTTCTCTGTACAGCAGTTCCACACTTTCTTCTTCCACCAACCCTAACCACTAAAATAGGAGCATGACCCAGGCTGGGATCATTGCTGAACTTCAAGCCCCTGGACGTACTGATTGATCCAGAGGCGGGACCATAATCTATATTAGCTAATCAGAGAACTTCCTTGGGATTTTGTTCATTTAAAACTGAGGTTGTCAGCCTACACCTACTAACAGCTACAACTCTGCTTAGTTCAATCTAGCCTGAGACAAACTAATTGGATACATTAGCAAAGAGAGCTGAAAGTCAGCCTGATTGGTGGCACCTCCCTGCCTCCAGTCACCCCCTAACTCCAGCTTTTCTTTGGTCCTCACCCAGGCAAATAGAATCCCCATGTAGCCTTCAAACAACTGCAGTTTCTGACCCTGGCAGCTCCATTTAATAGAGTGGAGATATTGTTTCTCTAAGGGTGTTTCTTTTCTTCTAATGGTTTTATTCTTGATGTTGTTTTGCAGGGATAAGAAGCACTCTGATCGAGAGCACTCTTCTACCTATTTGTACAAAAATGTTTTGTCAGTCCTTAGGCTTTCTATGGGAGAAGGACGTGGCAACCCACTCCCCAAAAAAATCAGCCATGGAAAACCCTATGAATAGCAAAGAAGCATGACAATAGTATTTTGCCTGTTGAACATAGGGTTGCTATATTCTGACACCTAATAGACAGCACCTAACAACAACAAACTTTCTCTGATTATATCCTTAAAACTGTACCTTCTGCATCTTCTCCTTGCTTAAAATCCTTATTTCTCTCTTTATTTAATCCTTCTTCCCCTTTTTCCAAATGCTGAATACGATGAACCTCATAGATTTTTCTCTTTTCCGTGTGAATGTCAGTTACCCCTGAATTAACAATTGAAAATGAATCAGCAGCTAGAGATGGCTTGCCAGCATCCAGATTATAATCTTAGGGTTCTTCCAAAGACAACTGTCTGGTTTTGAGGGAACTTTGGCTGCTTGGGGAGAACAAAAAAAGTACCTCTGAAACCACACAACATGGAATGGAACCACAGGGGAAAAAACCTCTTCCTGGGCATTTGCTGAAGTGTTTACTTAAAGAGAGATCAGTCGTGCTCCGTGCTCCGTTCCAAGACAGAATCACCATAAGGAAAAGGACAGAACAGAACAGCCCCGGGGTGACTCCGCCAAACACACACGTGCTCAGGTCATCTGCGTGGACTTTATACCTCTCTCCATCTTCTTGGCATTAAAGTATGTCACTTCAGCATTTTACAGAAAGGTAAACACACATGTACTAGCCAACAGCATTCTTCACTGATTCCGTGGTGAACTTTACAGTATTCCCAGTGTCTACGCAAAGATCAGAGGCTCCAGGACTCTGATCTGTGTTTACTTTTCTATGGACCATCAAAATAAAAGAATCCCAAACACAGTACATGTGTTAACCAAAGGACCATTTAAAAATAAAAATTGCTTGTAGAGCGCTCTCTTACAGCTTCATGAATGGAGCCCCATTTCTCAAACCAAAATTGTGAGGAAATGAGAAGCCCCCCAAAGGCCTCTGCGGAAGACCCATTCTTGCACTCAGATCTCTGCAGGGAGAGCCCATAAATGGGCTCCCTGTGGGTCTTGCTACCAGCAATTGAAGCAGGTGTGGGGGAGTAGAGGAGGCTAGGATTGAATGTGGATGGTGGAACTGGGAAAATGCATGGAGAGGAGAGCAGCTCTGCAGAAAGAAACTGCTCATGTGAGATCAGTATTCTCTATTAACAAATTCTAGAACAGCTGATGCTATCACGGCCAGGAACCTGGGATGGATGGGTGGATGATGGACTGATGGATGGATGGATGGATGGATGGACGGATAGAATACCGATGCACTGAGAGGAGAATGGTGAAAGGGACAACTGAGTGGGTGTGTTGATGGAAAAGGAAGAACAGAGGGCAGGACAACAACGCCAGAGGTGTTGCGTAATGCATAGTCCCGAGTGGGCAAACTTTTACTATTAAAGGCCATATAATCAATATTTTAGGTTTTAAGGGCCATGTATGTTCTGTCATAGCTATTTGCCTCTGCTGCTATAACATCAAAGCAACTATAAATAATAAGTAAATGAGCAAGTCTGGCTTTGTTCCAATAAAACTTTATTGTGCCATTGACATGTGAATTTCATATGTTTTTCACACGACACAAATCATTACAGTCCTGTGTGGCTTAACAAGAGGAATACATTCTGAAAAATGCATTGTTAGGCGACCTCATCACCGCAAAAACATCCTAGAAGGTACTTACACAAACGAAGCCAGGTATGAGACAACTAGCGATAAAATTTTATATGGTACCACTGGCTTATGTACGGTCTACCATTGACCAAAATATCATTATAAGGTGCATGACTATATTACTCTTCTGATTCTTTTTTCACTGAACCACTTGAAAGTGTAAATGACATTCTTATTTCAAGGACCTTACAAACACATAAAGCAGGCAGGATTTGTCCCTGAGAGCAAAATCTGAGGGCCCCAGATCTAGTGTCCAATCAGTCACTTTGGTGATCAGGAGAAAAGATGTCTCCTGTAGATCTTAACACAACAAGCATTTTATACCTTGTAAATACCATGGATGCTTCTTCTGTTTCTATTGCCCACTCTCCCTGGATGTACTGATGTTCCTGTCTTGTAAGAAGCCCCTTGTGGGCAGAGTTCACATCTCAATGTATTTCTGTATCCCCAGTACTTGTCATGCTGGCTGGGATTTAGCTCAGTTGGTGGAGCACTATACTGCAGTCTCTGAGGTCCCGAGTTCAATTCCCAGCACCGCAAAAATGGGAGAAGGGCCTGGCAATCCACTCCCAAGGCAATCCCGAAACAGTCAGCCATTGAAAACCCTATGAGGGTCACTATGAGTCTGATACCGACTCGACAGCACCTAACAACAACAACAAGTACTTGTCATAGTGCCCAGAACAAAACTGGTGCTTAAGACTTCTTTCTTGAATTGAATCATATTCCTCAACCACCCCAAGATTTTACTGTCACTGGTGACCTGGGGGGCAGTCCAGAAGCAACCACCCTGCCACCACGCATCTCACTATCTCCAATCACAGCCATGAACAGCATTCCGTTAGGATGGGAGACCAAAGTGACGGCAAAGAAACTCTATGTGGTATCCTCAAGCTGGACTTTGCCCTTTGCCAAAGGCGACTTTTGTTGTTGTTAGGAGCCCTTGAGTTGGGTCCCATTCATAGAGACTCTATGTGCTACAGAACAAAACACTACCCAATACTGTGCCATGCATACAATCTTTTTATATTTGAACCCAATGTCGTAGTCACTGTGTTTTCTCTCATTTTGAGTAGTGCCACATCAGCAAATGAAGGTCCCAGGGCCTTTACTCCATCTCTGTCAATAAGGTTGACTCTACTTTGAGGAGGCAACTCTTCCCTAATTGTTTCCTGAATGCCATCCAGCCCAGGAGGTTCATATTCCAGCACTATATTTGACAGTTCTTCTCTGCTATTCATAGGGTTTTCAATGGCTATTTGTTTGGGGAATGGGCTGCCGGGTCCTCCTCCCTAGTCTGTCTTAGTCTGGAAACTCAGCTGAAACCTATCCACCATGGGTGACCCTGCTGGTACCTGAAATACCACAGGCATAGCTTTCAGCATCACAGCAACACTCAAGCCCCCATAGCACAACAAGCTGACAGACACGTCAGAAGAAAGCAACCTGGTTTGTCCTCTTATAAAATAACAGAAAAATATTTGCTTTATTCTTTCCATGTCCTCATAAACGTTACTGATGTATATCTCAAATGAAAGAGAGAGTAGTCTTCTATTAGCAAGGAATAAAGAGCACATCACGCCCTGGCTCCTGAGTTTGGGAACTGATTTACAATGGCATCCTACAGTCTTGCCATGGTTTATATATGGTTCATCCCCACCCAAACTCATGCTGAAATTTGATTCCCAGTGTAAGAGAGTTGAGGCGTGTTGGGATCTTTATGAGATGAAAAGGTCATGGGGCCTCCACTCCATGGGTAGATTAATGTTTTTCTCAATAGACCAGATTAAGTCTCTTGAGAATGAGATGGGCATCACAGGACTCAGTTAATGTGAGCAGGTTGTTATAAAGTAAAGTTACCCCTGGTGTTTTTCTCTCTCTTTTCTCTCTCTCTCTCTCTCTCTCTCTCTCTCACACACACACACACACACACACACACCCTTGCCACTCTCTTGCATATGTTCCCTCCATATAACACTATCCACCATGAGCTGAGCAGAAGCAGAGCAGGTACCAGCACCATGCTTTCTGACTTCCAGAACTATGACGTAAATAAACCTCTTTACTGTATAAATCAACCACCCTCTGGTATTTTGTCATAGCAACACAAAACAAACTAAAACAAGGTGATTCTTATTCTTCCTCATCCAGGTCATCCATTTCGAGAAAGCTTAATATTATCTTTATGGCAAGCATTTTGTAGCCATATCCTATAACCTTCCTTTAAAATACCTGTATATTTTCCAGAATGACAGAATACTGAAAAGAAGATGCTTAGGCACTCTTTCTGAAGACTTTATTGGAAATCTTGAATAGAAGTGTGTCAGGGATCAAATTTGTATACAAGGGAACACAAAGAACCATGGGAGAATCTGTATGGAAATGACTCATGACTATACAAATTTGGATAGATTCCAGAAACATAACTGTAATCTAGGACAGGAAGACAAGCAGGCAGGTAAGCACCCAAGAAAGAAGGCAGGAAGTTAAAGAAAGAGGAAGGAAGAAACCCCACAATGTAACTAAAGCTAGTTTGCCCCATCCCCCACCCACCTCAGCCTTCATAGAGCAACTCAGCAGCACTTTTCTGTTAGAGAGAGAACAGCCAATGGCACACAGGGCTTAAAGAATGCCAGTATTGCCTTTCTATTCACAGGCCTGTCAGGAAGTCTGGGCTTCATCTGAAATCAAGTTGAACAAAGACTTAGGTTCCTAGTCAAAAAGAATGGGATTAGAAGTCTCTAGGCAGACAGCCCAAAATAACATAATACATTTCATAATTCGTTGGCTGTCCATTTTAAATGGTGTTTGGATTCTTCTCCTTGGAGAAGAAATCACCATAGCAACTAAACCTGGATACCTTGATATTCAAACCAAACTTACTCATTTAGTCAGTGCAGCAAGCAATTTTTTTCTTAGTAAAGGCCACAGGTAGGAGGAGCCACATAATCTGACGGGGCTTGTGCGTTCTGCCTTGGATAGACAACCGTGGGACACCCACTTGTTTATCGCTTAAGGCAGCAGCACTCCGTGTCCAGCACTGATTCTATTATGCCACATTGTTCACAGTATTGACACATTTGTCCTTGTTTATCCGTATTTTGTGCATCCTCATGGGCCACTTCCGTTATAATATTTTAACTTCAAATGACACCTTATTGGAAATCACAGTACAAACGCTACTTTCCTGGTCGTTTATCTTCACTGAAGTGCTTCATGGACCCCAAAAGAAGACCCAAGAGCAAAATGGGATTCTTGGTTTCAATGGGTTGATGCTCTGAAATCCAGTCTATGAATTCTCACAGGAGGCTTCCCAGCATTCTTGGAAACCTCATGCAAAGCCTCATATTAAAAAAATTAATTTGCAGGCCGGGCATGGTGATGCACGCCTGTAATTCCAGCAGCTCAGGAGGCAGAGGCGGGAGGATCGCAAGTTCGAGACCAGAGGCAGTCTGCGTAATTTAGAGAAACCCTGTCTCAAAAAAAAAAGTAAAAAAAAATGGGCTGAGAGCACAGCTCAGTGGTCCAGCACTTGCAGAGCATGCAGGTGCGAGACCCTGGGTTCAACCCCCAGTACCCCCCCCAAAAAAAAATTAATTTGAGCCAGGCACAGCAGGGCACACCTATAATCCCAACAACTCGGGAGGTGGAGGCAGGAGGATCGCAAGTTCGAGGCCAGAGGCAGCCTGTATAACTTAGCAAGACCCTGCTTTAAGAAAATAAAAAAAGGGGGTGGGGGTTTCAGCTCAAGGGCATAGTGCTTGCCAAATATGTGTGAGATGCTGGGCTAAGCTACCCAGTACTGCAAAAAAATAAATAAATAAAATTAAAAATACTAAAATTAATTTGGAAACACTTCCTCTATCAGAATGCAAACTCAGTTATTTGCATTATATTAAAGGGACTGTAAACCCCTTGACAGGTAACAGCAATAAAAGCACATCAATTATTTTAAACTTCAAGAAACGTTTTAAGGGGAAACACTTAAGCATACTATTACTTCCTGTTTTGTTTTTTAGGCCTTACTCTTAAGAAGGCTTTAACATTTCAAAATGACTGACTTTAAGCTTTCCAAGTAATCTTTTCCAAAACTCCAGGTGAAATGTTTCTGTAATTTGCTATTTGTAGCGCAACAAATTATTCATCTGAGCTGGCTTGGCCGCACACCTAACATTTTTAATTAGAGTGCCACAGTGTGCCTCGATTTCAAATCCAAGTTATTCCCATCCAAAATTAATCTGTAAGGTTGGTGTTTGTTGCCAGGAATCTGAAAAGCTAAAAATAGCAACCAAAATTTCACATCACAAAAAGCCTCCAAGCTTCCAAAGGATTCATGGGCAGACCCCAAAAGCCAGGTACAGGCTAGCAAGATCTTAAGTTTGATCATCCTCAGTATATTTTTACGTGTAAAGGAAAAAAGATATTAGGCACACATTTAATAGTGTCAAGGTACCAGGGGAAAAGACCCAGTGAGACAGAATAACTTGTAATGATAAGCTATCTATAGTGGTGGTGGTGGTGGTTGTTAGGTGCCGTGGAGTCGGGTCCAACTCAGCAACCCTATGTACAACAAAATGAAACACTCCCTGACACTGTGCCATGCCCGACACTACATCAGTGCTTCTCTGTTATTCATAGGGTTTTCAGTGACTGTTTTGGGATTGCATGGGGAGTGGGTGGCCAGGTCCTTCTCCCATTTCTGTGATTCTGGGGATTGAACCCAGGGCCTCAGAGAGCACAGAGCAGCACTCCACCAACTGAGCTAAACCCCACCCAACCTATAGAGGTAGCAGGAAGAAAATAGGGAAAAACTGGTCAAAGTATTTAGACAACTTACTTGTTATTGTTGGTGCCGTTGAACACAAGTCCACCTTATAGTGACCCTCCTAGGGTTTTCAATGGCTGATTGTTTCAGGATTGCCACAGGAGTGGATTGCCACATCCTTCTCCTGTTTTTGCGGTCATGGAAATCGAACTCAGGACTTCAGAGACTGCAGAGAGGTGCTCTACCAACTGAGCTAAATCCCAGCCCCATTTAGAAACTTTGTTTATTTGTTAGGTGCTGTCGAGTCAGTATCTGACTCATAGCAACCCTCCTAGGGTTTTCAATGGCTGATTGTTTCAGGATTGCCATGGGAGTGGATTGCCACGTCCTCCCATTTTTGTGGTGCTGGGAATCAAACTCGGGACCTCAGAGACTGCAGCGCAGTGCTCTACCAACTGAGCTAAATCCCAGTCCATTTAGAAACTAAAGATGTTAAATTATCAGGCACATTTTGAACAAATCCACAAGGACGCAGTCAGCAAGATTCAGAATGTGAGAAAGTTTACAAAGCAAAAGATTTGGACTTTTCAACAATAAGAAAGTACAGAGAAAATAAAGCAAAGAAATGTATTTCTTAGAGTTCTAGAGGCCAAGAAGGCCAAGGTGAGGGGTCCCGTACCTGATGAGGCCCTTCTTGCTGCATGTCAGGGTAGGGAAAGCAGGTAGGAGGTCGGACAGTGAGGGGTGAGAAGGGGCCCAACACATCCCTTTCATTAAGAACCCACTTCCAAGATAACAGCGTCAATGTATTCACAAGGCCAGAGCCCTCACCTACCCACCACTTCAAGGTCCCACCTCTCAACGCTGTTGTCCAGGTGGCTAAAGTGCTAACACAAGAGCTTTCAGGGACGCATTTAAACCACAGCAGCAGGGAATTGATACAACTGAAGGCATCGGTCACAGTTATGCTATGGCCTGTGCCTCCTCCTCCTCCCCCAAATCATACATTGCAATCCTAACCCCCAACTCAACAGTGTTAGGAACTGGGGATTTTGTGAGGTGATTCACATCTTTATGAAAAAAATACGACTGAGAGAGACTTCTTACTCTACTGCTGGGTGAGGAAACAGTGAAAAGACAGTGGCCGATGAACCAGGAAAAAGGCACTCACCAGACATGGGATCCGACTTCCCAGGCCTAGGAACCGAGAGAAGTAAATTTCCATTGTTGCAAAGCTACCTGGCTTACAGTATCTTGGTACAGTTGCCAAACAGAAAAGGCACAATGTATGGAAGTTAGCTGGATCAGAAACACAAGCTGTTGAAGAATGATGACAGGCCTGGCGCAGTGGCGCACGCCTGTAATCCCAGAGGCTCAGGAGGCAGAGGCAGGAGGATCTCAAGTTGGACACCAGAGGCAGTCTGTGTAATTTAGGGAGACCCTGTCTCAAAAAGTAAAAAATTAGGTTAGGGGTACAGCTCAGTGGTCCAGCACTTGCAAAGCATGCAAGTGTGAGTCTCTGGGTTCAATCCCTAGTACTGGGGGGAAAAAAAAAATGATGACAGGAGAGTAAATTTGAAAACTGACCAAAGTTCAGTAGCAAGGAGTTACACTCAATATGAGTTACTTTTATGGTCCTGTGACAATACACCTTACATCAACCACGTCAAGGAGGAACAATTTATTTTAGCTCACGGTTTCAGAGGGTTCCCGGTATGGTCGCTTGGCCCCCTGTGCTGGGCAGGACATCATGGCAGCAGGAGATTTCATCATCTCAAGTCAGACAGAAAGCAGAGAGAGAGGGCAAGACATAACCTGGAAGACCCACCCCCACGTGACCTACTTCCTCCACAGGCCCCACCTCCCACTTCCTACCATCTCCAGATAATGTCATCACATTATGAATCCATCGAAGGATTAATTCACTGATTTAAGTCTGAGCCTTCATGCTCTAATTGTGTCTGGAAATGCCATCACAGACACACCCAGAGTTGTATTTTCCTAATCTACGCATTTCTTGCCTGCAGCCGTAACCCTGTGGCATCTGATCCCATAAGATCCCTGAAGCTAAGCAGGGTCAGGCCTGGTTAGTACTTGGATGGGAGACCACCTGGGAATACCAGGTGCTGTAGGCTTGGGAGAAGGACCCAGCAACCCACTCCCAAAAATCAATCAGCCATTGAAAACCCTATAAACAGCAGAGAAGCACTGATAATAGTGTTTCGCCTGTTGTACGCAGGGTTGCTATGAGTCAGATACCGACTGGATGGCACCTAACAACAACAAGCATTTCTCAATGTAATCAACACAACTATCATACAGGATGACTGTTTTATGTTATGTTTTGGTAATATATACTAACGTACTTACAGATGACACAGGATCTATTATGTGCATCAAAACAATCGTGTGTGTGTGTGTGTGTGTGTGTGTGTGTGTGATGACTGTGAGTAAAAACAAATTGGCCACCAGTTAACAATTCTTAAAGCTGGGTGAAGAGCACATGCAAGTTTGGACGGGAGTCTATTATGCTATTCTCTTGTCCAATGTTTACATTTGTCCACAACATAAAGGCCTTTCTTTTTCTTTTCTTTTTCCTTTTTTTAAGTATCTACAAGAAATCCTGTGGTTTGCATGCCCAGAAAATGCCTCCGGGTGGCCTGAGGGTGTGTGTGGCCTGCAGACATATTTTGTTTGGACAGTGGACTGTTTAAAAAATGTTACTTCCTTTCTGATCCAACATGTAAAAATAAGTCTTCCCATAAAAATTAGGATTTCCGATTTCTCCTGAAAAAGGAGAAAGATCTGGCAGCACTGGGCCCTAGCAACAAGCCTTGGCTCAGGACGTGCAGCAGACTCTCTAGCCTCTGCACTCGATGACCTCCACAGCCTCCATGTTTTGTGTGCATTGACTTTGATACCCACTGCACTGAGTCTTCAGAACCGTAACTCAGTGCCAACGGTGGGGTCAAACTCTCCAGAATTCACGTGTTCCCTATCAGGTCAAACTCCCAGAGTTTCATTTTTTTGACCAGGGACCAGAAGTTCCTGACAACGACTTCAATACAAGGAGTTGGAGGGTTTTAGTTTATATTCCACAAAGCAGTGATTGGAAACATATGTGGGGTCAACACAGTGCAAAAGAAAACCCCAGAGTTTCTGTAGTTTATTTGGCTTGAGGACCTCTGGCCAGTTCTGCCAACTTTCCTTATCGTTCAGGCGCGGAATGGGCTCCTGTCTGGTTCCACAGACTCCCAGAATGCAGAGGCAGGAAGGGGGGCGACAGAGCATTCGGGGCCTTCCTCCTCATTTTACAATGAGAAGCAGGCCAAGAGAGGTTGAGGAATTCACCCACCCCTTTGTCAAGGGGTCCCTGGAAGAAGGGATGGGCAGGAGTGAGCAACATCAGAAGGAGTCTTGACAGCTCCCACACACATCCCGGAGTTAACAGACGCCAGTTTGTTCCTGCTTGTGTTTAGTCCCTTCGAAACATTTTTCCCAGGGTGACAAGGGAACAAGAGCAACATTTCCCCAGAAAAAAGATAGGCTTTCAACCTGGAAGGGAACCAAGGGTTGAGCTGCTTGGGTTCTGGTATTTCTGCTTAACTCGCTACTCTATTCAGAATGACTGTTACCAAGATCTCCTGGCCCCTGACTAACATTCCTCACTTGTACGGTGGCTTGTTGTCAAACAGGAAGACAAATGAGGGTAAGGACAGGTAAGCTCTTCTAACTCCCAAGGATCTCTGAAGACTCTTTGGATCTTAGGTACTCCGTGACTCCTCGGGGATTCATTCTCCCTTTCAACATGGCTGAATCAAAGGGTCCTATAGTGACCGCCATATTTGCAGAGCCCTCCTGTGTAAATTTAGGGTTCTTCCTAAAGCAAGTTTACTTGATTAATGATAGACTATTCTTGGAATTTAATTAATTTGATCACAGACAAGTTGAAAAAAGAAAAGTTAAAGCAAGCCTAGGCAATATATGAGGCACAACTGTGGAGTCCAAGTGATACCCCCAGCTCCCCAGTGGGGAACTCATAATCCTTTTGTTCCACCTCATGGGCTGGCACATCCCGCTCACTTTCTCATCACTTCTAGAATGCCTGAAGTTAGCAACTCTTTTCTCCCATTAAAAATGCAAAGAGATAACACTCTGGCAATTCCATCCAAGGACTACAGCCACCACAGTAGTGACTTGTTTGATGTTCCCTAGCTTTCTCATCATAAAAACCTAGACTTGGGGAACTCCTCTTACACCAGTGGCGTCAGAGGCTGTATCACACTCATCTGATAAATGTGTGGGCTGTGACTCATAATTGCTCACCACAGCTGTGAACTGAAAAGTTTAAACTGAATTCCCAGGAAGAACCGGGAACATGTGAGGGCCTTGCAGGCGGTAGGCACCTATGGCCAACCTCTCCTTATTCAGAACATGGGAACCATTAAGATTAGAAGAAACACACCATGGAAATGTGTCTTGGAAGACAGGTTAGAGATCTGAATTGAGAAAGCAGCCACATGGATGAAGAGAAGGAGGGAAAGAAAGGGGAAGAGCGGGAAGAGGGAGGTGAGGATTCAGAAATGAGGTAGCTGGAGATGCTAATAACCAAGATGGCAAAAGATACAAAACTACCTTATCTTGATCTTGTAGCAAATATTTCTTGAGAACCTAATATGTAGCAGGTACTTTGCAAAGCACTGAGAATTTAGTAGGGAGCAGAAGAGAATAGGAGGAACCAGAAAGAGAAACAGGATGCTTTTGGGAATGGTTTCTTCTTTCTTTCAAAGAGAGCAAGAGAGATGAGATGGTAATAATAATAATATGCTCATCTGGGAAGAGGCAAATTTTGAGGTGAAGTCCAATGGACAGAAGGGATTGCAGATACATAAGGTAAGAAAATGAAAAAATTTAGCCATTTGTCTACATAAATATATTTCATTTATCTTTCAAATAAAAGTCCCTCCTTTGACCCTGCAACCTGATCAAGTTATTGTCCTCTTTTTTCTCTCCCCACCTCTCAGCCAAGGCCACAATCATCAAAACCAGCTCCCTTTGGCAGCAACAGCTTCCTCTCCTCTCCCTTATGCATAAACCTGACCAAGGCCACCACAATGCCCCCTCGATATCTAAAGAGCACCAGCCACACACTACTTCTGGGAAAGCCTCTTCTGTACCTATTATAGAAAGCCTCTGTGATTTGAGGCCCAATATGATCAGTGCCCAGCACAGTGAAAAACGCCAACATGGGATGTAGAAAAAATTTCCCCCAAATGGCATCTCAAGTACACAACAGAGGAGGGGGTTGCTCCCACAAGTCATATGCTGGGTGCTGGTAAAAAGAAGATACGACATGATCACTGGGTGGAAGCTATGGTTTGGAGAAGTGTCCCTCAAATCCCTCAAATCCCATGTGTTAGAGGCTTTACCCCCAGCTCATGAAGCTATTAGGAGGTGGTGGAACTTTTGATAGGTGGAAAGAAGTTAGGTCATTGGTGGCATGTACTTGAAGGGAAGATAGGGACTCCAGCCCCTTCCAGTCTCCTCCTCTCTCTCCCTCTCTCCCTCTTTCTGCCTAGCCACTGCTATAAGGTGAGACACTTCCTTTCCCATGTCCTCTCACCATGATGTGCTGCCTCACCACAGGCCCAAAGCAATGAGGCCAAACAATGGGCTGAGGCCTCCAAAACAGTGAGCCAATCTCCAGCTTTCCTGCTTATGAATTATTTTCTCAGATATTTCTTCACAGTAACGGAAAGATGATGAGCACAGCCGACAATCAAAAAATGTCTCCCACAAAATCCTAGCTTTCTCCCCTCAGTTTGACCCTTTGTTCTTGAGCATCTCTTGGCTGTCTTTCTTCATCCCACCTCATACCTACATCCACAGAATATTCTAGATGCATCCATCAAAGTGCTTATTTGTGTACTCTCCTTTAATGCACTCATACCATCTGGGGAAAGAATAGTAACCTCACCTAAACACTCAGTTCCACATCGTGGAACCAAAGGGTCCCTAAATTGTCCTGAATCTCCAAGGGGAAGAAGACAGGGACAGGGACAGGAGGGGCTGTGAAATCTGAGCCTCTCTAGGGCACAGTGATAGAAGCTCTATGTGTTTCTACCCATCATTCTGCCCCTGCTAAGAAGCCCAGCAGGTCAAAGTTATCTCCCTGCTGAGAACATGGAAGGAAAACATTGGTCTCAGCAGGGCGATGAATTTCTCCAAAGCAAGATGGAACAAGATTTGGTTCCCAGAAATTACTCACTCAACTTCTAGGACTAAAGCTACAACCAGTCAACTGGTAATTCTGAAATGTCTCTAAAAGAAAGCTAAATATGCACTATTCCTCTGATCTTTAAGTATATTTATGCTCTCCTCAAAACAAAATGAATGCTTTATTTTCAGCTATTAAAAATGGTGTGTGGCCTAAATTTAAAGGGAAAGGGGAAGCAGAGATAAATTTAGTAAATGTTAGAAAAAGGATATCAGGGTTTGAATATAAAATGTCCCCCCAAGGTCACGTGCTCTAACATTGGGTCCCTCACTGGTGGCGCTGTCTTGAGAGGTTATGGAACCTTGGGAGGTAGGGTCTAGCTTGGTGGAAATGAGTCACTGGGGGCGGGCGTTGGGAGGTTTTTACCCAGGACCCATGATTCCAGGAAGCTCTCTGTCTCTTCCCTCATGATGCCGGGAGGTGAGGTCATCAGCCAGGGACCCTACCTCCGGCTGCTGCCATGCCTGCCCCACGGCCATGATGGACTGATCTTCTAACTGTGAGCCTCCAATAAATCTTTTCATCCATGAGGCTGTTTGGGATGTTTTTTCTTCTACAGCTCACTAATACAAAGGCTGAAAATTCTGGTCTTTATTTTCTATAACCAATGAATTAGATTCTCTAGGTTTTGTTGCTGTTGTTTGTTTTGTTAATTTGTTTTGTTGTTTTGTTTCTTGAACTAGAACTCTCTTGATGTTTTCTACTCAAACTAAAAAAATGTGCTTGCTTTTCAACTCTTAGTTTTGGCTCTTTATTCTTTATGTCCTTTACTTCTACATAAAATTCTAAGAACCTTCCAGATTGGGATTGGCTTTAACCAACATTTCAGATAAATAAAATATTGGAAATTTACTGCTTACTAGGGAACAAAATGTGGCTTCAAATTACCACCAGCATTGTAACAAACAGCATAATCATCCGTGTCTGGTAACTGTGGTGTTTGTGTGTAAAGATGTACATGCATTTGTATATGTACGTACGTCTCCATGTTGTATACAACCGAATACCGCAGTAATAAAGAAGAACAAGAAATGGAAGGAAAAAAATACCAAAGTATCAGCATGAATTTCAACAGTGGCAAATGGCAATTACCTTCCCCTTCTTACTTTTCTGGGTTTTTTTCCAAACTTTCCACCATGATCATTCATATAAGATGCACTGATATCCTTATGTCAAAAAAGCCAGACACTAGGTAGATTCCACATACCCAATACCACTAAAATAACTCATATAGTTAAAAAAAAAAAAAAAAAGCCTAAGTTTTCCTTTCAAATCTGTTAACTAAGAATTAAAAAAATAAATAAGCAAAGCCCTTTCGAATCATGTTTGCCATCGACATCCTTCAAATGTCTCCTAAACGGTAATGCCACGTGCTTCCCTTTTGTTTCTTGAGAATGCCTGTTCTCTATTTCCTTCATTGTACTCCCCCCACGGAGCTAAAATACCCAGCATGGACAGATATCCGTGCTCATGCATGCATGCAGACACAGTGCGTACTCACACACCATCCCTAACATATACCTCGCAGTCTCTGACCACAACACCAATCGTCAAGAAAGTGATTCTCCCTAAACCATGGGTGCCCCAAGGCTCCTGGGCTTCCTTGATTGTTCCATTGTGCAGGAGACGCAAACCTCTCTGGGCACCCTCTCCACAATTCCAAAGGAAAGGTCATGCAGTGTTTAAAGCAACCTCCTAATTATGCACACTAATAAAGGCAAACATTGGCACAGAGGCAAGTTTGGCAGGAGATTTGCTAGTTGTATTTTGCTTCTGCCACCATCAAAATTCATTGGTTGTTCCCCTAGATACACATGCAGCAGAGGGAGGAGACCCCAACCCAAAGGGTTTCTGGGTGATGGAGAGCTGGCTGGAATGCAAAGTAGGCATCAAAGAGTGCACACAGAAATTTCCATAACCAGAACCCAGGGAGTCATTCATAGCAAAACTATGTATGTCCAAAGGTCTGTGCACGTCTCTCATACAGTTACTATATGTGATTTATGTGTCACTATGGCCCAATTACAATGCCTGCATGTTGATTAATGTCATGTTCAACTGGTCTTAAAACTAGAGAGAAAGTCTAGAATAGCCTCTTTATCTGATATCCTGGGTAAATGGTAAGTAATGTGACTCCAATCTAAGAAGCACCAGATTTCAGGCAACTCTTTATTGAGTTTCTAAGAGTGCTATGGTTTGAATAAAGTTTGTCCTCCCCAGAAAACTCATGTTGAAGTTTAAGTCCCATTGTGAAGTATTAAGAAGATAGAACCTTAACTTGACTATGTTTCAGAGTGGGCCTCCCAGGGGTGGGATTTAGGGATGATTAAGATGAGATCAGACCCTATGGATGCAGCACCCATGACTGAATGGTGGTGCCTTTATAAGAAGACAGAAAATCTGGGTGTGGTGGGGGAAACCTATAATCCTAGTACTCAGGAGACTGAGGCAGGAGGATCTCAAGTTCAAGGGCAGCCTGGGCTATGTCAAGGGACTCTGTGGAAGAGGAGGAGAAGAAGAGGAGAGACATAGGCACTCCTTGTGTCTCATTCTATGATGTCCTGTGTCACCTTGGCACAATGCTATTAAGAATGCCACCACCAGATGCAACCCTTCAACGATGAACTTCCAGAACCAGGAGCCAAGAAAAACCTCTTTTCTTTAAAACTTGTCTGTGATATGGTGTCATTCACACTAGAAAATTGACTACAGAGAGAAAAAAAAAATTCTTTGATGGATTTAAAAGATGCTTCTCTGTAACTGCCATTTGGTAGAGAAGCCCAGGCCACTGCTCCTACCACTTCTGTATATTCTGATTTTGAATCGGAGGAGGTGATCCTGTCTCCCCTCTCCTCTTTCCTTCTGCACGGGATAGCTGGGCAGGCCTTCCTACCGCTATCTTGGTTCTATCTCTCTCTCTGACTGCCCCACTTTCTCAAAATCCTCTTTAAAATGCTGGCCATGGACCTGGACACTACCCTCCAGGGCTGGGCTGTCCTGCTGAACATCCAGAACCAGGGCACCCTGCTTCCCTTAGCCCACGAATGGGTCCATTCATTTGTAGCAACCACACCCCCCTCAGACCCACACCGCTGCCAAGGCAAACCTCTCCCATTCTGCATGCATGCGACAGTCTCTCTTGTTTTTTATTGTTTGTTGTTGTTGTCATTGTTGTGGTTGTTGTTGTTTTCCCCAAATTCAACAGGACCTTACATTCTCATTTTTTCCATTATATTTAACAGGTTCCTGCCTATCACCCTAGGCTGCTCAGGTTATTAAAGCGGGTCCTGAAGACTTTATATATCTCCCACCCAGGTGTGACATCACGCGTAGTTTAGAAAGGGTCTGCAGGCACAAGCTGGGCCATGCTGATTCAGAAACTAGAAAAAGATAATCAAACAAGGCAGGAAAAAGAATGATATAGATTAGCAGAAACAAGATGAGCTAAGAGGGCCAAAGAGTCAGAAATCCTAAAGGCTTTACCATCTAGAATAATCCCAGGTCAGATACCTATGCACCCCTGATGTCTAGGAAGCACTCTGCATCTTTATAAAATATTAACATCAATCTCTATTTTTAAAAAAATCCAACATGACCTTGAATTTGCTTATATCACTTGCACACAGAAGTCTTACTTAACATAGAAACCATATTCTGGTATGAAAAGGGAGGGGGTCCCCGGCTGGACACAATGGCGCACATGTGTCATCCCAGCAACTCAGGAGGCACAGCCAAGAGGATCACAAGTTCCAGGCAAGAGGCAGTGCATGTAATTTAGCAAGACCTATATCAAAACAAGCATGCAGCCATAGCCCTTGTGGGATCAGACACTGTCAGATCTCAGAAGCTAAGCAGGGTCGGGCCTGGTTAGTACTTGGATGGGAGACCACCTGGGAACACCAGGTGCTATAGGCTTGGGAGAAGGACCTGGCAACCCACTCCCAAAAATCAACCCGCCATTGAAAACCCTATGAACAGTAGAGAAGCACTGACAATAGTGTTTCACCTGCTGTACGCAGGCTCACTATGAGTCGGAGACCGACTCGACAGCACCTAACAACAAGAACATATCAAAATAAAAAGTAAAAGTTGACTGTGCACAGTGGCACACACCTGTAGTCCCAGCGGCTCAGGAGGCGGAGACAGGAGGATCACAAATCCGATACCAGAGGCAGTCTGTGTAACTTAACGAGACCCTGTCTCAAAAAGTAAAAAATTAAAATGGGCTGGAGGCAGAGCTCAGTGGTCCAGCACTTGTAGAGCATGCAAGCGTGAGGCCCTGGGTTCAACCCCCAGTACCACTAAAAAAAAAAAAAAAAAAAGTAAAAATTGGGCCAGGGTTGCAGCTCAGTGGTACAGTGCTTACAGACAACCATCAGACCTTCTAGTTCTGCAACTAGGAGGTTCAACCTCCTAGTACCACAAAAAGAAAAAAGAAAGAAAGGAAAAAAAAGGAAGAATATGAAAGAAATAAAGAAAAAAGAAAAAGTGAGGCCCTCATCCCAGTTACCATCCCAGCGACTCTTCCATTTTAGGGCAGTCTGTCCCGCTAGTGTGATGATGATTCATTAATCGACCTTGCTTCACTCTGTTCCAACCAGTTTAAAATCCAGCCCACAGATACCTCATGCTCTCTGTATAGGACATTGTAGTTTGTTAGCCCTCAAGAACTTTTCCCTATTTTTCTCTCACCTCTAATTCACTTTCCCAATTCCCCAGAGCTTGCCTTCCTCCCATTTGTGCTTTCTACTATACAAGTGCAAACTGACACTAATGGTATTGTTGTTAGGTGCCGTCAAGTCGGTATCCAACTCATAGTGACCCTGCGTACAACAGGCGAAACACTATTGTCAGTGCTTCTCTGCTGTTCATAGGGTTTTCAATGGTGGGCTGATTTTTGGGAGTGGGGTGCCAGGTCCTTCTCCCAAGCCTACAGCTCCTAGTGTTCCCAGGTGGTCTCCCATCCAAGTGTTAACCAGGTCCAACCCTGCTTAGCTTCTGAGATCTGACAGGATCGGATGCCACAGGGCTATGGCTGCAGGCACTAATGACACAGAAATGAAATATTTCTGCCTCCAAAACACCTCATTGTCCTCTTAGCCAAAGACTCACCCAAGGTTGGATTTTAGGCAAGTTATGTGCAACTCAACACTCCAAACTGATAATGATAATAATAAAGGAGACCAAAAATAATGTCAGTACCAGCACAGGTAGGATTTACTTCAGAAGGAAAAACAGACTGCAATCTATATTGAGAAGTCAATTCCACTTGAAAAGATGCATACATGACAGCCTTAAGCATTAAAGAAATGAAAATCAAAACCACATTAAGACATCAATTCATACCCGCTAGAATGGTCATAATCCAAAGGACAAACGATAGCAAATGCTGGTGGTGGAGAAAGAGAGAACCTGGAACCACCATATGCTTCTGGCAGAAATGTAAAATGACGTATCTGCTTTGGAAAATGTTCTGGAAGTTCCTCAAAGGATTAAGAATAGAGTTATCACAGAACCCAGTGATTTCACTCCTAGATATATGCCAAAAAGAAATGAAAATATATGCCTACAGAAAACTTGCACACAAATATTTCACAGCAGTACTAACTATAATAGCCAAAAAGAAAAGACGAATATTCATCAATTGACAAATGAATAAAGAAAAAGTGGAATATCCATACAGTGGAATATTATTTGGCAATGAAAAGGAATGAAGTACTAATACACATTACAACATGGATGAACCTTCTATACATTATGTTAAGTGAAAGTAGTCAATAACAAAGACCACATATTGCTTGATTTCTTTAGACAAAATGTCCAGAACCAGCAAATTTATAGAGACAAATTAAATTAATGGTTGTCTGGACCTAGGAATTCCTTGGGGAGCATTGGAAGAAAATGAAGAATGCCTGGTAATGGCTATAGAGTTTCTTTTTTGGTTTTTGTTTTTATTTGTTTTGTAGTACAGAGGGGTTGAACCCAGGACCTCCCACTACTAGTTAAGAGCTCTCCCACCAAGCTACTCCCCTAACCCCTATTTTTTATTTTGAGACAGGGTCTCACTAAATTGCGTAGGCTGCTTCTGGTCTCAAACTTGCAAACCTCCTGCCTCAGCCTCCCAAGTCGCTGGGATTACAAGCATGTGCCACAGGGTATAGCTCAGAGTTTCTTTTGGTCTAAAAATGATAGTGGAGATTACAGCAAAACTCTGTGATATGAGGTCTGTAATTCCAGTAGCTCTGGAGGCTGAGGCAGGAATATCAAAGCCAGAGGCAGCCTGTGTGACTTAGTGAGGCTCTGTCTCAAAATACAAAAAGGTCTGAGGGTACAGCTTAGTGGTAGAGAACTTGCTTAGCATACTCAAAGTACTAGGTTCAATCCCAAGCAACACAAAAAAGAAAAAAAAAGAAAAGAAAAGAATAGAAAATTCTGACATACTAAAAACTATTGAATTGTACATTTTAAATGTATACCATATGAATAGTATAGTTCAATAAGCTATTTTTAAAATCCACTAGAGGACAATTAATGTCACAGTATAAAGAAAAATATATTAGGTTTTCTAGTCCATTAAAATGTGGGTCAGAAATCCTAAATTGAACACATACAAAACTTTCATAAAGTAGTTTTTTAGCAAATTCAATACAATTTGCAATATACCAGGCCGGTGAGAGCCAAGGGCTTTGAAATCAGAACTATGCTTGAGTCCCAACCCCACCCCTCACAAGTTGAATGACTTTGGATCATACCAAACTTCTCGTAAGCCTTCGTTTCTCTATATGAGCAAAGGTGGAAAATAATAATGCCTCTTGCACTGTGAAAAATAAACAAGGCAACTCTCATAAACGGATAAGCCAATACCTGGCGACAGGAAGATTCAAACAGCAACTTTATAAATAAATGAATAAATGAATACATAAATAACAACAACAAACCCGCAAGGGCTGTGTGCAATTTGCCAAGCTGGTGAGAAGACACAGATAATCAATAATGATGGTGAGCCAAGGTTTTTGTGTGGCAATCATAAGGTGGCTCTGGACCGGATGGTTATGTCCTGTCAAATTCACAGATGGAAGCCCTAAACCCTAATGCAATTGGGAGGTGGGGCCCTTGGGAGGTGATTAGGTCATAAAGATGGAGCTCTTATGAATGGGATTCAGGCTCTTATAAAAAGAGAGACAAGGTGGACATGGTGGCGCACACCTGTAATCCCAGCAGCTCGGGAGGCGGAGGCGGG
This sequence comes from Pedetes capensis, assembly GCA_007922755.1. NCBI lineage: Eukaryota > Metazoa > Chordata > Mammalia > Rodentia > Pedetidae > Pedetes > Pedetes capensis. Next base: position 126,516 of record VMDO01002553.1, on the reverse strand, counting down.
AGGATCGCAAGTTCAAGACCAGAGGCAGTCTGTGTAACTTAGGGAGACCCTGTCTCAAAAAGTAAAAAAAAAATGGGCTAAGGGTGCAGCTCAGTGGTCCAGCACTTGCACAGCATGCAGGTGCGAGGCCTTGGGTTCAACCCCCAGTACCGCAAAAAATAAATAAATAAATAAATAAATAAATAAATAAATAAATAAAATAAGAGACAAGAAATGATCTCCCTCGCTGCCACCACCATCTAAGGATACAGACAGAAGATGGCCTCTTCAAACCAGGAGAGGCTGCACCCCTAACCCCATTGGCTGCCCAGGCTTCAGAACTGTGAAAAACAGATGTTTGTCATGAAAGCCACTCCGTCTGTGCTATGTCAGTACATGAGCCTGCAATGAATAAGACAAAGAGCGATGAGACACTATGAAAAGAGATGTGTGCAGGTGCGGGCATCTAAACTGGGTCAGGTGGAAATGCTTGAGTTAGAGACTGAGTGAGAGTTGGGGAAGGAAAGGGACACCATGACAAGCACATATTCGTGCGATGCTCCTACTGACTTCCCACACAGCCCGGGGACCTGGGAGCTGAAAGGGAAGTGGGACGTCTCGGTGCTGATCAGCGCTCTGTGGGTCTGTCTGCTCCATCAGGTAAGGAGGAAGCCGGAGCCCACCGTCACAGGGCACAAAAGCCAGACTGCTGAGATTTACACCTCGGGAAGCGCAGACGCAAGGCCAGGGAAATGAAGAGCAGAGAGAGTCAGTGTATATTCTGACCAAGTTATAAAGGAAAATCAAACACATAAATTCTCCAGTCTCAGCATTTCTGACCACCAGCTACCAGACTCCTCCGTAGCTTATGAAAGAAAGCAAGGAAAGAATGATCACCAAGCTGGACAATCCACTGACAACTCTTTGGACTGTTTGTCCCCAAAGATGGAATACCTCCGGTGACATCATTCTTTAAAGGGATATCTGATGAGGATGTAGCCATATCCTTGGGGCATCCAAACCCGTCAGATCTCAGAAGCTAAGCAGGGTCAGGCCTGGTTAGTACTTGGATGGGAGACCACCTGGGAACACCAGGTGCTGTAGGTTTGGGAGAAGGACCTGGCAACCCACTCCCAAAAATCAACCTGCCATTGAAAACCCTATGAACAGCAGAGAAGCATGGACATAGTGTTTTATGTATTGTACACAGGGTCGCCATGAGTCGGATACCAACTGGACGGCACCTAACAACAACAACAACAACAAAGAGGATGTAGCTCACTGAACGAGATAGGGCTGAAATATCTATGGTTTTTCTTTTTGCAGTTAATATGACAATTTTTTTACAAAAGATTGTCAATTAGTGATATTTCAAATGAGATAATAAAAGCCTAGGTCTTTTGTTCCCAAATAAAAACACAGCAAATAAACCTTGAACATTAATAAAAGCATGTGATTCTAAATAATGTAAAATAACTACCCATGCAACATTACTGGTTCAAGAATTATGCTTTTGTGTTTTTAATAAGGAAAATTAATCATTTTCATCATGGGTAAGTATCAAGATATACTGCATGTTTAAACCACATTTCTCAATATTGTAAACATCTTAAAAGTACAAAACGTACCAGGCACAGTGGCGCATGCCCGTAATCTCAGCCACGTGGCAAGTGAAGGCAGGAGGATCACAAGCTCACAGCCAGAGGCAGCCTGTGTCACTTAGCGAGACTCTGTCTAAAGATAAAAAAAAAAAAATTAAAAAGTGGCTGGGGTGTAGCTCAGTGATGCAGCACTTGCAAAGTATGTCTGAGGCCCTGGGTTCAGCCCTCCAGTACCACAAAAAAAAATGCAACTGGGCACAGTGGTGCACACCTATAATCCCAGCAGCTAGAGAGGCAGAGGCAGGAAGATCGGAAGTTTGAGACCAGAGGCAGTCTGCGTAACTTAGCGAGACCCTGTCTCAAAAAGTAAAAAATGGGCTGAGGGTGCAGCTCAGTGGTCCAGCACTTGCAGAAAATGCAAGTATCAGGCCTTGGGTCCAACCTTCAGTACCACCAAAAAAAAAAAAAAGGGCTGGGGGTACAGCTGAGTGGTCCAACACTTGCAAAGCATGCAAGCATGAGGCCCTGGATTCAACTCCCAGTACTAAAAAAAAAAAAGTACAAGACATATATACTTAGAAGAATAAAATGATTAAATCCTAGCCCTCTCACAATCTAAATATACAATGATGAAATGCCATGGGTCACAAAACAGCACCAAGACTGTGCAAAATGATGTTTGGTGAATGTCTATGTGGTGCCCAACTCTGCACTACACGTCACCATGAACTAAAAACTTGGGAGGGTGAATCCTGTCCCGGGCACCTCTCCACACATCAGCAATTCCTTCATTCCATCTTACAAACAAGCTCGAAATGGGTGTTATCAGATTCTCCAGACACGACATTGGCATCCCTCTCTATCCTGTTCAGACTGTCATTTCTACGGACAGCACCAGCACGCCTTGGGAGAGGAGAGTTCCCGTATCTGCATCAGATTGCACGCATCACGTCGTCTAGAGTAGCTTCGTAAATCGTATCCACACCACGAGGTTACTCGCCAGCAGGACATGTCTGTGTAATTGAGGAATCATGAGAAATGCAAAGCAGAGCTCATTACGGTATACGGGCACTTGATGTGGTTCAGACCAGCTTCGTTTGCTGTTATTTTCCACTTTCCAGAATGACAACCTGGACTGGGAAATGAAACCGGCGTTTCCAAGGTTATCCTGCAAATCATCAGAACAATCTGGGCCAAGGGACAGGTTTCCTGAACTGACAGCTGTTCCTCTATCTGTTCAGACCTGCTGTTACAAAATGATCACACACAACGCAACGCTGAAGGAGAAATGCAGGTTGCTAAGATCTAAGTAGAGCAAGGGAAGACATTTGCTGGCTGATGACCGTATTCTTTACCTTTCTCTGCACTGTTGTTATTGTTAGGCGCCGTCAAGTCCTGTCCGACTCATAGCAACCCTCATAGGGTTTTCAATGGCAGGCTGTTTCGGGATTGCCTTAGGAGTGGGTTGCCACGTCCTTCTCCCATTTTTGCGGTGCTGGGCATCGAACTCAGGACTTCAGAGACTGCAGAGCGGTGCCCTACCAACTGAGCTAAATCCCAGCCCTCTCTCTGCACTACGCATCTTATATTCAAAGAGGATCCCCGGCTCCAAGCACTGCACTGGGCACACAGGAAGTTCAAGGTGAATAAATGAGTACAAGAATTAGGATACTCATGGAAATATATAATCTCTGAACGGGTGTTGAACATAAAAGTAGTCAAGGAAAGATCAGGGGGAGTGCATACCTAAATTAAAAATATTTTCCTGCAGCCAGGCACGGTGGCGCACGCCTATAATCCCAGCGATTTGGGAGGCGGAGGTGGGAGGATCACAAGTTCAAGACCAGAGGCAGTCTGCGTAATTTAGCGAGACCCTGTCTCAAAAAAGTAAAAATATGGGCTGAGGGTGCAGCTCAGTAGGCCTGGCGCTTGCAAAGCATGCAAGCGCCAGGCCCGGGGTTCAACCCCCAGTACCGCGCAAAAAAAAAAAAAATTCCTGCCAGGCGCCATGGTGCACACCTATAATCCCAGAGCCTCAGGAGGCAGAGGCAGGAGAATCGCAAGTGTAAGGCCAAAGGCAGCCTGCCTAACTCAGCAAGACATCATCTCAAAATAAAAAATACAAAAGGGGCTGGGCGGGGAGCAGCTCAGTGATAGCACACGTGCCTAGCAAGCATGAGACCCTGGGTTCAACCCCTCAGTACTGCAAAAATATATTTTTCCCCAAATTCCTTGAATGATGCTATATGTTCTTTTATACTCTGGGATCATGAAAGTTGAGTTGTTTTCAATTTCAAGATCAGAGTCAACAAACATCCAGCTCTTACGTCCTGCAAACAGGCCCCGAACCACAAATGGATCCAAGAGGGTGGACAGCACAGATGCACCACAACACCACGATAGGTAAGGGCAACCACTTTCAGTGGTATGTGGGAAACCCTGTCCCATCTTTACACTGTAACTATCTTTCAACGTGCACTGAAAATGTTTTCATAGTATATCCAGTGTGCGCATACACACACACACACACACACACACACACACAGAGTTATGTAAATATTGCAAATCTGATGAAAAGTTACCCAAATAAAGTTTAGGCAGAGGGCAACATGGTCAAAAGAAAGAACAGGGCCAGGCACGTTGGCTCATGCCTGTAATCCCAGTGATGTGGGAAGTGGAGGCAGGAGGATCACAAGTTTAAGGCCAGAGGCAGCCTGTATCATTTAGTGAGAACTTGTCTCAAGATAAAAAGTTAAAAATGGGCTGGGGTGCAGCCCAGTGGTAGAGCATTTGCAAAGTATGTGTGAGGCTCTTGGTTCAACCCCCAAGTACTAGAGAGAGAGGGTGGAGGGGAGAGAGGGAGATTAAAAAAGAAAGAAAAGAAAAAAGGAAAAGAAAGGAATGAGGGAAAGGAAAGGACAGGACAGGGAGCTGGCAGCCTGACACTGAATCTATTTTAAAGCTGCCTTGTGAAGTTGTCTGTTTTTATGCCTTAATTTCTTCAACTATTGTGAGGATTCAATAAATTGAGGAACCGGAAAATAGAAGGCACTAGATAAGGCTAAGGGTGCAGCTCAATGGTAGAGCACCTGTTACATATGCACAAGGCCCTGGGTCCAATCTCCAGAACCTCAAAAAAGGAAGGAAGGAAGGAAGGAAGGAGAAAGGAAAGAAAAGGAAAAAGAAAAAGAAAAAAAGGAGAGTGCTAAATAAGCATTATCTATCATGACTGCCTGCAGCCATAGCCCTGTGGCATCCAATCCCCTCAGATCTCCGAAGCTAAGCAGGGTCAGGCCTGGTTAGTACTTGGATGGGAGACTGCCTGGGAACACCAGGTGCTGTAGGCTTGGGAGAAGGACCCGGCAACCCACTCCCAAAAATCAATCCGCCATTGAAAACCCTATGAGAAGCACTAACAATAGCGTTTCCCCTGTTGTAAGCAGGGTCACTATGAGTCGGATATCAACTCGACTGCACTTAACAACATCATTATGATTGGGCTCGGATTTAGCTCAGTAGGTAGAATGCTGCTCTGCACTCTCTGAGGTCCCAGGTGTGAGCCCCAGTACTGCAAAAACTGGAAAAGGACATGGCAATCCACTCCCAAAGCAATCCCAAAACAATCAGCCATTGAAACTCCTATGAGGATCACTATGAATCAGACCTGACTCGACAGCACCTAACAGCAACAACAATCATTATGATTAATCACAAATTTAAGGTAAATGAAAGGCAGGGAAGGCAGGGAAGACAGACTGCCTGCAACAGCCAGCTCTAATTGTGCTAAGCCAGGGTGCAAAAGATTTCCTGCATCAGGTCACCTGGTTAAAATGTGTAATTTTAATGTTTGTGCCCGTTAAAAATAATAATAATAATAATAATTTTTTAAAAAGAAAAATTTTCTATAAAGATCATAAACATAGAAATTAAGATTTTTTCAGGCAATATGGTTTTGAAGAGTGCCTACTGAACCCCCCACCACAGAGAGAAATCTGCCACAGCTATACCTATCTGAGTGTGTATGGCTAATGTACCAATAAAACTTTATTTTTTTCCCCATCTTGTCTTTTCTAAAGAATTTATCACTGTATACTAATTATACAAAATGATGGGTTTCTTTATGACATTTTCATGCATCTATACAATGTACCTTCATCTCATCCCCCTAATAACATTTTACTCACAGACATTGATATTTGAATTGTATAATAATTTTCCCATATTATGGAATACTATTCTTCTTGTGATTTTTTTTCAAAACATTTAAAAGGATAAAATCCACACAACTCTAGGGACCAAGAAAAAAAAAGGCGGAAGCAGAATTTAGCCCATGGACCCTAAAGGACTGTTGATCCATGTGCTAACCACTGGGCATGCACAAGATGCCCAGCTATCTTCTTTTGTCATATGAACTGACTGTTCAGCTGCTCATCCCCTGGCACTGCCATTTAATCTCCTATTTTCAATCTCCAGAGAGAGAGAGATTTTAGCCAATATTTGATGAACTGTCCAACCTACGTAGTGAGAACAAGCTTCAATTTATCTATTCTAGCACAGGCATTCTTCTATATAAATCAACTCCTAAAGTATATAATTGTAACTATCAATGTCAAGCCCTCCAATCCAAGTTTGGGGGCTCCTTTATTCTGTGCTGTACGGCCCATTAGGTCCAACATGACAGATTTACATTACATTCGGTAATCAGGAATATTTCCAACTGTGGAAAAAAGTCCTGAAACTTATCACTTTCTGCACAGCTTCCTCACTTTAAACAGATTATTCAACATTTTACAGGAGTGTTTTAGAGTGCACAAAGACTTCCTAAAGCAAGAGCGAGGGAGCACATGAGTGGTATTTGGAAAAATCGTACTTATCCTGTCTGCCCCTCTGGCTACAGTATTATGCATGTAATGTTTTCAGTTTTTATTAAATAAATAATGATGTAAAAACAAGGCATTAGTTCAATTCACATGAATCACCAGGAGGACAGAACCTCAGGATTCCAACTTTCGTGGTTTTCTATGTCTCTTTAAAGCACTGAAATTCTAACTAAAGAGCAATTTGTTAAAACCTTGGTACAGACTGAGCTCCCCTAATGCAAAAATGTGAAATCCAAAATGCTCTGAAATTTGCAACACCACACTCATAAAGACTTTTTCAAAGTCTATAGAAATATCCCAAACCCCCCCCCAAAATTCCAAAATCTTAAAACACTTGGGGTCCCAAGCATCTTGAATAAAAGATGTTTCATTTGTATTACTGTCCCCCCAAATGACAAGTGTGTCATCAGTTTACATGTCAACTTCCCTATCTCACCCTTGAAGAAAATCTCTTCTACTTTAAACTCGATCTTGGTTTTGACTTTTCCTACACATTGAACTCTTCATATGAGCATTCATTCCTTTCAAAGATGAATCAAGAACACAGGGGCAGCTCCACAACCATACCTGTTGTGGCAAAGAATGTCATCAGAGAAGGGCACGGTGGCGCACACCTGTAATCCCAGCGGCTAGGGAGGCAGAGGCGGGAGGATCACAAGTTTGAGACCAGAGGCAGTCTGTGTAATTTAGCGACACCCTGTCTCAAAAAAGAAAAAAAAATGGGCTGGGGGCGCAGCTCAGTGGTCCAACACTTGCAAACCATGCAAGCGTGAGGCGATGGGTTCAACCCCCAGGACCACAAAAAAAAAGGATGTCATCAGAGAAGATGCTCGAAGATCAATCATTACACGGGCTCAGCAAGGAACTAGGATCCCTGGGATCAAAGACTGACATTTCTTTTTTTAGACAAAACTTCATTCTTGGTTCTCGAATAGTGTAAAAACTAAAAGCAACAACAAACTAGCTTGAATGAATGTGCTGTATATTGTACGATCCAGTGAAGCTCAGAGCATTTTTTTCCCCATACTGGGGGTTGAACCCAGGGCCTCGCGCTTGCCCGCAAGTTCAGAGTGTTTTAAATGAACTTGTGCCAAAATACACTGTTACCCACTCATTAAAAACAACTTTTTACATGCATGATGCTGAATTCTAACACACTTACAAGGGGATGCTTCGCTTTCTACTTTCTTCATGTGTCAAAGGCATGGCTTACTTTCCCAAGATCAAAGCCAGTCCAAAATTTAAAGATGTCCTGTATCAAAGGACCTGGACTCCTTCTTCTAGTAGTATCCTAAAACCCAGAAAAGGAGACCCCTGACCTGGGCACTCACATCAGAAGCACTTCTTGGGGCTCTACAAGCCACAGCCTTCTTTATGGTGAGGAGCCATGGAAGACCAGCAGATGCATCTATCAGATACTGTTTGTCATGGTTTGAATATAAAATGTTCCCCAAAGGGTATGTGCTTTAGCGTTTGGTCCGTCCCCACCTGGTGGCGCTATTTCTGGAGGTCTTAGAACTTTAGGAAGCAAGACTCAGTTGTGTGGAAGAGGTCACGGGCACCAGGCCTTTGGAGGTTTCTGACCCAGACCTGTGGCTCAGGGATCTCTCTGTCCCTGGTATGCCATGCCATGATGTTGTCTACCACAAGCCCTGCCTCTGCCACCACTAAAGCCCACCTGCTATCATTATACACCCATCCTCTGTAAGCCTCCAATAAACCTTTTCCTCCATAATTTTGTTTGCGTTGGTTTTTCTATCACAGCGATGACAGCTAATACACCATTCCAGACCACACGCTGGAACCCTGGATCCGGTGCCCACATCCAAGTCCTCCACAAAACTCTTCCTTAGTTCTGTGCTACCAAGGCAGAGGACAGCATCACAATACACTCCTATGAGCACAGGTAGCCACCTGAGGGGTGTGTGTAGGTTGTAGGGATCCTGAGGCCCTTCATGGTACAAGATGGAGCCAGGGGTGGGAGGATAAGGATGGGTCATGGGCTAGGGGTTGGCTTTCTCTCATCAATATGTCCCTTGTGATAGTCAAAAAAGTCTATCAATTATACATCTGAATCTAGCATTCCAGATCATTATGAAAGTTTTTTGTCAAGGTAGGAGAATAAAATATGTTTTATTTTACAATGTGTCAGTTTGATTCACAACAACTTTTATATATTTAGACAAAGGTTGCATGCACCTTCATTTGAACTTCTGATCCCAGACATGCTTTCTTCCTCCCAGTACCAAGAGACAGAGGGAGGGAAGGAGGGGGAGAGAGGGAGAGAGAAAGAGAGAGAGAGAGAGGAGAGACAGAGAGGGAGAGACAGAGAGGGCACGAGTGCATGAACTGAAAAGCAACAGGATACCTGGGTGCACTTTTGGAATTCTGTTGGAGGCATTACCATCCCCTTAGCCTAAAACTACCTCTGATATCCCCAGTAACACCCTCCACCTCTCTGCCCAGAAGATGTCAGGCATGGCTCCCAGAACTCAAAGCAGGCCTTATAAAAATCTGCATGCATCCAAACCACCGGATTCCACATAAATGACCAGGATCCCTCCAACAGCACTGAAGACCCTTGCTAAAGTATATCTGGGTTTCTTTAAGGGAAGAATTTCAGTACCTCCTTGGAGTTCATTTGTTCTATAGCTAAGTTTCCTATTTTGTAAAGCTGACAGTGTTTATTTGAAGGTTGGGTATCATAAAAAGCCACTTAAGCAGTTTTAATGGAAACAGAACCAGCATTTGGAATGCCCTAAATCTTTCCTGTCTTTACCACTGACTATTATAATATATAATAACCATATGTCCTGCATTTCCAGGAAAGTTTCAATTTCATGGATTTTGTTACATTAAATTAATAAATAGGACTGTCCTGATTTTTAAAGATTTCTTCTTTTTTATACTTTCCAAATGTTATACATGTGGGCATGTCTTTCTCATAATCAGAGAGAAATAAACCTCATTAAATGTATACAACACGTAAATATATTTTATGTATGTCCACTCAAATATCTACACATGAATGCTTATAGCAGCTTTATTCATAATTTCCAAAACTGGGAAGCAAATATGATGTCCTTCAGAAGCTGGGTTCAGGCGCACACACCTAAACTCCCAGCACTCTGGAGGTGGAGACAGGAGGATCACAAGTTCAAGGCCAGAGGCAGCCAGTATCTCAAGACCAAAAATCAAAAGGAGGCTGGAGATGCAGCCCAGTGGTAGAGCATTTGCAAAGTATGAGCGAGGACCTGGGTTCAACCCCCAAGTACCATAATAAATGAATGAGTGAATGAACGAACGAATGAATAAGACCAGTGGTTGAGGGTGGAGGTGGGGAAGCAATGAATGGGTAGAGTGCTGGGGATTTTTAGGGTAGTAAAGTTAATTCGGTATATTACAAAGGTTCCTTGATTTATAATGGGCTTACATCCTTCATATATTGAAAATTAAATTAAAAACCATTCAATACACCTATCCTTCCAAACATCATAGCTTAATCCAGTCTGCCTCAAAACTGTTCAGACTACTCATATTGACCCACAGTTAGACAAATCGTCTACCACAACATCTGTTTTACGACAAAGTATTAGATATCCCATGCAATTTATTAAATACGGCACCAATCACTTCCCTGGTGATCCTGTGGCTCACTGCCAAAGCCCAGCTTCACGAGAGAGGAGAGGACAGCATATTGCTAGTCTGGGCAAAAATTCAAACCTGAAGCTGGGCATGGTGGTGCCCACCTGCATTCCCAGCACACTGGTGGCTGAGGCAGAAAGGTCATGAGTACAAGGGCTGTCTGGGCTACAAAGCGAGCCCCGGTCCCAAAAACATAAAACAATAAACAGAAAACAAAGTAAAAACAAAATCAAAATCTTAAATTCAAAGCACAGTTTCTACTGATGGTGAATCGCTCCCGCGCTATCATAAAGGAAAAAAAAAATCCAGACTTGAACCACTGTTAAGTCAGGGTTCACCTATATAAATGTGAATATATGTCACTACACTCTGTCTAGACCCACAGAAGGTCCAATATCAGGAGGGAACCCCACTGTAAACTACAGACTCTAGGTGATAATGACAGGTGAATGTTGATTCTGTCATTATAACAAGAGTACCACTCTGGTGCAGGACGTTGATGGTGGGGGAGGAATGGGGTCAGAAGGAAGAGGGGGAAGCCAGGCGCAGTGGCGCACACCTATAACCCCATCGGCTCGGGAGGCAGAGGCAGGAGGATCGCAAGTTCGAGACCAGAGGCAGTCTGCGTAATTTAGCGAGACCCTGTCTCAAAAAGTAAAAAAAACAAATGGGCTGGGGGTGCAGCTCAGCAGTCTATCACTTGCAGAGCATGCAAGCGGGAGGCCCTGGGTTCAACCCCCAGTACCGCAAAAAAAAAAAAAGGAAGAGGGGGAGATGGCATCTCCCTATGCTTGTTACTCAAATTTTCCTCTTAAAAGTGGAAGTCTTTCATATACACGCATGCACACAATGTGCGCGCACACACACGTGCGCGCTCTCAAGGGCAAACACAGCCAGACTCATCACTGAACAACCGATCCCTCCCCTTCCTTGCTTGCAAGACTTGACTTCTTTTTCAAGCATATAAGTGATTCTAGCTGCCACCTGCATGTTCCAGACATTATTTCAACGTGAGTAAGACAGCACTCTTCAGCGACAGCCCTACTTCTCACAGGGCTACTTCTAGGCAGATGACCATCTGCCCCACACACTGCTCAACACTTGCCTCCAGAGAGCCACTGTCCACTGGGGACAGCTGGGAGCACGTGCCACACAGCAGCCACGTATCAGGGAGGGTGGCTTTCGCCACAAGAGAGGCAGAGAAAATTGGACAAAAAGAGTGCTTGGAGACAGAGGTTATGTAAACACAGCCAACCACCAGATATGCCAAAGAAGCAAAAGGAAGGGCCAGCACTGGGTTTTCTACGCCTGGAGAACTTATTGTTGGATCCAACTGCGAACACAGATTGATTTACATTTCTCCCCATAAATGAACTTATGCAGACGCCATGTCGGCAGAAGGGGCTAGACGAGAGGATAAATATTGACTTGAGCATCTATCTTGGAGAAGGGATACATCAGCAACCTTGGCCGGCAGGTGAATATTTTTGTCACATGGATCAAATTTTGGTTACACTAAAAGGGATGGGAGATGCATGGAATGCATTAACAACTATCTGTGAAACACTATCCTAATGAGGAACCAACACGCTACATGCCTGACACACACAGCATGCAAGGCAGGATGTGCCCAAACCGAGGGGGCAGCACCACCAGAAACTAAAGGGAAATAAGGCGGACTAGCGAAGAGGTGGATTATGCTCCTGTCAGATTTGAAATTCAACAGGAACACGGCTTTTGCCCCTGAATAGCTGTGAAATTGATTGGGATGTAGGTTAATAGAGGTCCCCAGAGTGCTAAACTAAATTAGAGGAAGTCCTATAATTACAGCTAGCAGTTAATTATAATAGGATGGGAATGGTAATCAAAGTAACAGATACACTATTATTTTCCATCTTCTCTGCAAACCATGCCTGTGTCGCTCAAGAGAATCACGTGGCTTGTTATGGTTCAGCCACCCTCCTGCAGGTGAGCTGGCCTGTGATCCCGTTCCCTACCTATTCCCGCCTCTTGCAGTTCCCTCTGCCTGGGTTGTTCGTTTCCCGACTCCCAGGAGGGCAGCTTCCTGCTTCCACGCATAAAGTATTCCTAGACCACCTTACCTACAACACACACACCCTCACCTCCTCGGTTCTGTCCTCTTACCCCACTATTGTCTCCTGCATTCTACGAGCATCACCTGACACTTGTTTTTTTCCAATCTGTTGCACTCCGGAATGTCAGCTGCAGGCAAGCAGTGACTTGATCCATGTTATTCCCACTTGGTCAATCTCATTCCCCCAAATCCCTACCCAGCTCCGAGTTGTTGTTGTTGTTGTTGTTAGATGCCGTCAAGTAAACTTTGACTCATAGCGACCCTATGTACAGCAGATCGAAACACTTGTAGATTCTGCGCAAGGCAAATGATCTTATTTATGTTTAAGCCCATTGTTGCAGACACTGTGTCAATCCATCTGGTGGAGGGTTTTCCCCTTTTGCGTTGACCTGCCACTCTCCCAAACATGATGTCTTTCTCTAGGGATTGATCTCTCCTGACTACATGTCCGAAATATGTGAGACTGCAGTGCTCCGAGTTAGTCCTCAATAAATACAGTGAACTTAAAGGGAAAAAACAATAGCTGTGTCCTGTCACCGTATTATGGTGGGGAGCAGTGACATCACTGCTTAAGCAAAGAACCTTCTAGTGTTCTAGCAAAACTGGTATTAAGGGTACCCTGAAAGCTACAAAGGTCTGCCTTCTATTCAACTACAGAGCTGTGATACCACATCAGAAAGGTCCTGAAAGGTAACTAAAACTTTTGCGGTATCTTTCATGTAGCAGGTGCTGTGTTTGGCCACAAAGAAGTATTCCCTCCGGACAAATAGGATGAGTACGTCAGCTTATAAATGACATTCTACACATAACATAAACTGAGGCAGAGAAGTCTTTGGCCAAAGACTTACACGAGTCATTTTGTATGAAGAAACACTATACTGTTCACATTTCCAACAGGTTCTTTCCTTCATTCCTTTCTCTCCTCTTCTTCTCCTTCTTTTCTTTTGGAGAAAAAAAAAATCAGAAAAGTAGAGACTGATACATAAATATCTTCATACCTGCCACCCCAAATGAGCACATTACACTGTGTAAGACTGTGTAAGAAATATCTAAGCAAGCTGGGCGCCACCCTGTAATCCCAGCGGCTGGGGAGGCAGAGGCAGGAGGATTGCAAGTTGGAGACCAGAGGCAGTCTGCGTAACTTAGCGAGACCCTGTCTTAAAAAGTAAAAAAATGGGCTGGTGGCGCAGCTCAGTGGTTCAGCACTTGCAGAGCATGCAGGTGCGAGGCCCTGGGTTCAACCCCCAGTACCACAAAAAAAAAAAAAAAAAAAAAAAGACTTGCTACAGATCATCTTTTCTTCTTCAAACAGAAACATTGAAATTACCAAGAAACTCAACCTCATCTTCTCTAAAATAAACCACAAATCAGATCATCTATTCTCTTTCTCCCAAAGTTAAGACAAAGAAAACGTTTGGCAAGACATTTTGTCACTTGAACAACTATAGTTATGTATAAATTAAAAGCATTCCTTGGCATCAATGAGGAATCTGTCTTCCTAGTCTTCAGAACATTTTGTTGACTGCCTGAATACCTTTAAGCCATGGGTCTCCATTTAAAGTATTAAGTATCTAATTTAAATTATTACAATCATATTGACCTAAGCCGCTTTGGTTTAACTTGCCCAACAGTCCTTGCCAGAAATGAGAAGTCAGGACAAAGGCTTGAAACCTTGTTCCAGTTACAATTTATGGCCATCCTAACTGGCTCGGGGCCAACCTGTTATGTTCGAAGTCTGCTGGGGAGTCCTTCCCTGTCAAAGGCAGCTCTGTGTGAAACAGACCTCTCTATGCAGAAAGAAACCCTGTGTGAAACAAACCTCTCTATGCAGAGAGAAACCCTTTCATTCACTCCAGGAGTCCGAGTGTGAGGCTGCAGGGCTGTGGGGAAAGAAGAAGGGGAGAAGGAGAAGAACAGAAGAAGGAAGATCACAAGGGGCAGAGGCAACAGGTCTCGGCACTGACCATTCACAGAGAACAAAGGAAGCGCTGCCTTACAGAATGGGTGCCCCCCACCATGGAATGCCTGCGAAATATCTAAGCAAGCTTCAGCCTGCCTCTGCGCGGTGTATACAGCCCCCACATGCACCCATGTGCTGGCTTCCTTTGACCTCCTCCCCTGCACCAGCAGAATTGGGACCCGGGGTCACAGGAAGTTCCTAATCTCTGCAAGCAAACGTCAATCTTCAGGGCAAAGAAAATGCCTTTGTTCTTCAGCACCAGGGCTGAAAGTAGGCTGAAATGACCACATAAATTCACCCGCCTGAATGCACAAAGAGGGCACCTGTTTTCAGAACGGCGTGGAAAATGTTAAAACAATCTTACTTTTTATGCTGTCTTGCTGAATGAACAACTATGGGTAAGACGGGCCCAAGGGAGACCTGGTCAGTTTTCCCACACGACGGTAATGATTTGCATTGCTGGTGGAAATGTGAAGGTTTTTTTTTTTTTTTTTTTAAATAAGCCATCATATGACTTTAATCTACAAAAAATGAAAAATAATGTAACCATGGGAAATAGCCCACATTTTTTCTCCCCCATAGTTCAAACATCGAAACACATGACCCGTACATTGATCGTGGTGGAGGTACCGTCATCCCCGAAATTCCTGCTACAGGTAGAACTTCTCCATCCTCACAACATAGCTAATCATTCCTGGGTCTGAAGATGGTTCTGTGTTCCCTCATTAAAGGATCCAAGTTATGACCAATTAAAATAAGGGCATTAGCCATTGGGGGAACTAATTAGAGGCGTATGAGAATACGGAGCTGATCACATATCCTGTCTGACAATGAAATATAAGTATCAACATTTCTTTTCCCCCAAACTCTGTCACTTCTCAAACAGTTAAAGACACTCTTCATCAACATTCAAAAAAAAAAAAAAAAAAAAATGTAAGCAGGGCCCTTTGGCCCATGCCTGTAATCCCAGTGACTTGGGAGGTTGAGCCAGGGGGATTAAGAGTTCAAGGCTAGAGGTAGCCTGTGTGATTTAGCAAGACCCTGTCTCAAAATGAAAAATAAACAAGGGGCTAAGGGTATGGCTCAGTGATAGAGCACTTGCCTAGTGTGTACAAGGCCCTGGGTTCAACCTCCAGCTACTGAAAAAAAAATAATAATAATAACAGAAGTCAAAATTAATTCCACAAGATGGAATTGTCTTCTTTACTTATCAATACTATACACAATGAGCTGTGGTCTAGCTCAGTTGGTAGAGTGCTGCTCTGTGATTCTGAGGCCCTGGGTTTGATCGCCAGGATGGCAAAAATGGGCGAAGGAATTGGCAACCCACTCCTGAAACAATCAGCCGTCAAACGAATAGTAGAGAAGCACTGACATAGTGGTGGGCATGGCACGGCACCAGGGAGTGTTACGTTCAGTTGTACATAGGGTCACTGTTAGTCAGACCCAACTCAGTGGCACCTAACAACAACAACAACAACAACACTATGCATAATCGAGTAATAAATTCATATTATTGTAGATATTTCCTTAACATTTTAGATACATCATTAGCGCCCTCTCAAATATACATACAATGCAAGGAAGAACTTTTTTTGGAATTTCAACCACTGTGTCCTTAAATTCTTTGTACTATTTCAAACTGTAATGGTTTGGTTTAAGATATATAACAATCACCAGGCGCGGTGGCACATGCCTATAATCCCAGCGGTTTGGGAGGCAGAGGCAGGAGGATCGCAAGTTCAAGACCAGAGGCAGTCTGCGTAATTTAGTGATACCCTGCCTCAACAAAAGTAAAAAAAAATGGGCTGGGGTCCAAGCTCAGTGGTCCAGCACTTGCAGAGCATGCAAGCGCGTGGCCCTGGGTTCCACCCCCAGTACCACCAAAAAAAAAAAAGAAAAGATATATAACAATCTATTAATGCTTTTGAAAAGGAATAAAATGTAGTTCAACTAAATTAAATAATTGTATACATTATTGCTTTAAATCCAAAGGCAAAGAAAACACATGGCTTCCTATGGCTGACACAGTGATGGATCTGAGTCCACTGAGGGATAAAATATTTCCTTCCTCTAGAAGAGGCTGCCCCCCAAAAGCTTTTATTTCTCAGAGCAAAGGTTATAAAATGTGGAAGTTTTTTTTTTAAAGTGGAGGATTTCATGTCTTGAGGTGTACGGTACGGCCTAAAAGATGAGTGAATCACAGCGATGACAAAGAGGTGTTTCTGAAATTGTCCAAGCTGAAATTCAATATGACATTTAGGGTTATTAAAACCCATTAAGATTTTTGACTTTGAGTTCATAAAAGCAAAATGAGTGACCCCCTGGAAAAACAGGAATGTCTTTCCCTGGCTCATCAAAGCCAAGATATCAGCTCATAAATGTCGCTCTCAAGTTTTATTTATTCCCCCAGCTCAAATAAAATGAACTTAACGTTTGCCTTGGAAAACAGACCTTTCTCAAGAACATTGACGTTTTTATTGATTCTGAACGGCTCTGATAGCATTCGAGCGTACACATGCCCTCGTGAACCCTCATTTTTGTAAAGCAAACCCACCAGTCGGCTACAGGAACCCACTTATCCAAAAACTGAAATTGAGTTTTTATAGAATTGGAAGGAAACGTAAGGACACCACTCACTCCTTCGGAGTTATTTACGAATTAGATGGGTGCAGCACATGCTGGAAAGGACACTCCAGGAGAGCAGGAGTCTTGTGGGTTTTGTTCACTCCTGGACCTCAGTTGCCTAGGTCAGTGCTTTTGCGTATATTAGCTCACTGCCTCCGCTTAACCACATCATGAGATGGACACGATTCTTACCTCATCTTACCAGTAAGAAAGTAACTGAGATTCACAGAATTCAGTCACCAAGATGACACGGCTGGCTGGGGAGAAATGAAGCTGTTAGGCCTCGTCCGGGCTTCCTCTCCTTTGCCACTGTTACTATATTTCTGTCACCCAGTGGTTTCAAAACACAACAGAAGTTTCTGAACACAAAACTGGAATCTCTGCCCCATGAGCAGGTATTTTTAAGTCAAAGTCAACTCAAAAATTAACAAGTACAAAGCCAGGTGCAGTGGCCCATGCCTGTCATCCCAGCGGCTTGGAAGGCGGAGGCAGGAGGATCGCAAGTTCGAGACCAGAGGCAGTCTGCGTAACTTAGCAAGACCCTGTCTTAAAAAAAAAAAAGTAAAAAAATAGTCTGAGGGTGCAGCTCAGTGGCATAGCACTTGCAAAGGACGCAAGTACAAGGCCCTGGGTTCAAAAACCCCAGTAGTGCAAAAACAAAAACAAAACCAAACTTAACAAATACATATGAAAAGACAAATCCAATCACACTAATTTAATCAGAAAGCATGAATTAAAGTATTTTCCTTGCCTTTTCTCCCCACCCTGTAGTACCCCACACTGGCCTCGAACTCATGACCTTCCTGCCCAGCCTCCCAAGCACTGGAATTACAGGCATGTGCCACCACACTGGGCTTGAACTGAAGTAGTTTCTTAAACGAAATCTTCATTGGTGATGTCACGTCTTCAATGACTTCTGTCCCTGGTCAGTATCAGTATGACCAAGTCTTCACGGCCTACAAATAAACAATGGCATTTTGCACATTTTCCTCACTCTACTGCCTAGAAATTAAATTGTAAGTAAGAAAAGCTAAAAACTAAGACAGAGAAAAAAATGGGCTCTATCTTTCTAATGCAACCTAGAGCCAAATATAAACAGTGGTGGATTGTTCCTTTACTGGGGTTGTTGTTGTTGTAGTTGTTGTTGTTGTTGTCAGGTGCCATCGAGTCGGTATCCGACTCATAGCGACCCTCTTACAACAGGGAAAACACTATTGTCAGTGCATCTCTGCTGTTCATAGGGTTTTCGATGGCAGATTGATTTTTGGGAGGGGGTTGCCAGGTCCTTCTCCCAAGCCTACAGCACCTGGTGTTCCCAGGCGGTCTCCCACCCAGGTACTAACCAAGCACAACCCTGTTTAGCTTCCGAGATCTGAAGGGATCGGATGCCACAGGGCTACGGCTGCAGGCTTACTGGGGTAGAGCATCCATTCTAATCATTGCCCCATCTCCCCTGCCTTCACAGAGCCTGCCTGGCTGGGTCTCAGACCAACCATGGCATGTATGCCCCTTCCTCCCAGCAACCGCCAAGCAGACTCTGGCTTAAAAATTGGGACTCAAAAGCTGGGCACAGTGGCACACACCTGTCATCCCAGAGACTCAGTAGGTGGAGGCAGGAGGATCACAAGTTTGAGACCAGAGGCAGTCTGCATAGAGAGACCCTGTCTCAAAAAGTAAAAAAATGGGCTGGGGGTGCAGCTCAGTGGTCCAGCACTTGCAAAGCACACAAGCACGAGGCCCTGGGTTCAACCACAGTACCACAAGCAAAAAAAAAAACAGAAAAAATTGGACTCCAGACATTGGCTGTCTCACACCGTGCTGAGTGAAAGCCATTTGGCAAGGAGTAAGTCTGAGAAGCTAAGAGCCAAGAGGTCAACAAGAGAGCAGGCAGGGGCAAAAGGAGGGCAGAGCCCTACCAAGAAAAGCAAAAGTTATAAACTCCGTGGGCCTCTGAGAGATGGGGGAACGGCATCGCTTCCTGACTGTCCAGCTCCCATCCCCACGTGGCCCCACATCCTTGACCACTCATGACATTTCTCCACATTCTCTCAATAACCCCATTCTGACGTGAATTCACTTGAGAGGGTCTCTTTCCATCGCATTACAACCGAATGAGCCCAAAGACAAAGTATCCTCCCTCTCTGTTTCTCCTCCATTAAAAAAGATGACCGGAAAGTGTATCTTCCTAGACTCGAAAAAGGCAAGGCTACACAGAGCCACTGGCAATTGTAAGAGGTCACATTCACAGACCGTTGCCACCATCCTTGAATAGCTGAATCCCCAAAGGCAGCCAGGCATCAGCAAAAGCTGAACTAATTATCCCAAGTGCTAACGGATAAGTATAAAAGAAGATAGGATTTCTTTTTTAAAAAAAAGATCCTATACTACAGCGAAAAACAAACAAAACCCACCACTGCCACTTTGTGACAAAAATCTCCAAGCTCTCAAACTGTTTTAACACTGTTCAGATAGAACCACAGAACAAGGCGATGACTCGTGCCACTTTGTGACAAAAATCTCCAAGCTCTCAAACTGTTTTAACACTGTTCAGATAGAACCACAGAACAAGGCAATGACTCGTGACAGATCAAGATTAGAAAATAATCCAGCACGAATTAAGCCTTACTGGTTTCAAATACAAATAATGTATAAACGGGTGCAGGTTAAATATACAAAGAAGTGAAGCCAGAAGAGGAAGAGACTAGAAATTTCTAGGGCAAAGGAACAGAGTTCCTTTCTTCTGCTCAAAGCATCTTCCTCGATACTGGGAGAAAGGAGGAGAAGAGTGAAAAAATGAATTAGTCCCTGCCCTCAACGAATCCCCAGTCTAGCCAAGAAGACAGGCTGTCCCACTAATGGTGCAAAGCCAGGGCCGAGAGTGACAGGGGCTAATTGGAAGCCTCAGCAAAGCGTGATGGGATCACCAAGGCAGACGCGATTAATCACAAGCAGGCAAGGCAAGGCAACACTTAGCCCCAACTCAGATGCGGCTGTCATTTTAACTGATGCTGCAGTTCTCGTGACACAGCATCCATCATCTCTGGGTCCCATCACCCATACCTTTTACCTGGGTAATCAAAACCCCTGCCTCTTCCAGGACAAACCTCTGCTCATTCTTCCCTCCAGAGCTCTCCATTGGACCAAATTATCCTTTATCTCTAGAAAATGTCCTCCTTCTGAAAAGGCAACAACAAAAAAACCCAAAGATAAAACCCACAAAGAGTTCCAGATCATAAGTGAAAATGACCAAACTGCTTGGTTCCCGTTCCAGATCTCGGCTGCCGGTCTTCGCCTTCACTCAACTGACGGCCGTGTTAAAAGCACTTAGGTAAACAATGCTATGCTAGAAATCATCTGTCTGCGGAATATTTATTCCAGCCTTCAGCAGAAGTTCCCCTGCCCATCAAAAAATATTGCTCACATTTTACACTAAGTCCTATTTAAAAAAAAAAAAAAAAAAGACCATGTGCAAAACTGGTGAAATGCCAGCATGGTCTACATGTGTGTTAATTGTACCAATTGTACCATACCAATAACCATTTCGGGTTTTGATCATGCACTACATATAAGTAAGGTGTCAACCCCAGAGGAAAGGAGATGAAGAATACCTGGAACCTCTCTACTAGTTTTCAACTTCTAAGTCCATCATGATTTCACAAGAAAAAGGCTAAAAATAAATTAACACTGGTGGCATCCAGAAGTTCTGTTTTCCTTTTAGATTCTAATGTTTTAATGTTGTTATTGTTGTTAGGTGCCATCCAGTCGGTATCCGACTCATAGCGACCCTGTGTGCAACAGGTGAAACACTATTTATTGTCAGTGCTTCTCTGAGGTTCATAGGGTTTTCAATGGCAGATTGATTTTTGGGAGTAGGTTGCTGGGTCCGTCTCCCAAGCCTACAGTACCTGGTGTTCCCAGGTGGTCTCCCATCCAAGTACTAACCAGGCCCAACCCTGCTTAGCTTCCAAGATTTGATGGGATCAGATGCCACAGGGCTACAGCTGCAGGCAATGCTTTAATAGTGTACATCAAAAGTTGCAGATATAAAACCTGCAGGTACAATTTTATAGCTCAAAAACTTGCCTTGTGACCACATTACCTAGTCCTGGGAGAGGCAGCCAACAGCAGGGACTTCCACCAGAGTTCACATTCTCTTCAAAGGATCCAGAACAGCCAATGTCTAACCCCTCCATTTAACCCCACCACAGACCTGAGGGAGAACTTGCTTTAGTCTGCCATGGTACCCCCTTCTCTGGCCCTCTCCCACCAACAGATACAACAGAAAACATTTATTTGTGGCATGAAGATAGACAAGAGCAGATCAGCAGAATCTTCCCTCCTCCTTCTCAAGACTTAAATGAAGCTCCGCCGCATTTGCTACAAAAGGCTAAATAACTGGGTTTCAATGGAATTCAAAACATACGACACATTCAAAGAGACCGATGTCCTCCTAAATTCTTCTCAGAGATGCACAAACATGTAAGCCCCCTTAGATGTAGCCTTTGTTTTTGTTAGGTACTAAAGAGTTGGGTCCAACTCACAGCAACCCTGTGTACAACAGAACGAAACACTCCCCAACACTGTGCCATGCCTGGCACTATATCAGTGCTTCTCTGCTATTCTTAGGGTTTTTGATGGTGATTGTTTCAGCATTGTTTCACAAGTGGGCTGCCAGGTTCTTCTCCAATTTTGTGGTGTTGGGGATCAAACCCAAGGCCTCAGAGCATGCAGAGCATGTACTATACCCACTGAGCTAAATCCCAGCCCTGGACATAACCTTAGCAGTTATCTACATAGCTCATTTCTTGCTCGCTACCTCATCTCAAGTGTCACGTAACACAAATTGAGTTCCATGGCTTAGGAGTTAACAATTTTAAAGAAAATTTTATCATCCCTGATATTGTGACTTTTGAGCAGGTTTCCAAGACAAAATCCAGACACTGATATAAGTTACTAAACTTTCAAGACCTTTAGTCTACAGGACAATGATTGAGAATAAAGAATTCATTGCTTAAAGGGTCAAATCTCTCTAGCATCTACCTGAATATATATCCTACCATTTATTACTAGAGTCAGGGCTGGGATTTAGCTCAGTTGATAGAGCGCTGCTCTGCAGTCTCTGAGGTCCCGAGTTTGATTCCCAGCACTGCAAAAATGGGAGAAGGATGTGGCAATCCACTCTCAAGGCAATCCCGAAACAGTCAGCCATTGAAAACCCTATAAGGGTCACTATGAGTCAGACACAACTTGACAGCACATAACAACAACATCACCTGAGTTGCTGTAGGCAAGTTACTTAAACTTTTTCTGCTAGTTGCCATCTGTAAAGTAAAGATAATAACAGGCTTAAGAGCCTGCCTCATAAGATACCCATAAGGATTAAATAAGTTAATATGTGCAAAGATAGCAAATACCCTTAAAGCATATACCTATACAGTAAGTACCCTTAAGGGGTACTAAGGCAATAAACTTGTTATCTATTAGTAATAATAATGTAATAAACTTTTACCAAGCACCTGGGTTTCAAACTCTCACGAATCCAGGATAAAAGAAGGGAAATCCCTTATTCTGGAAGAATCCACATTACTAAATACAGGGACAGAGAAGGATCGGATCGTGCTAGTGTCCCAGGTCCAAAGGACCTTTGAAACTGAATGTAACAGGTAGAGTTTATGAGTCACAGACACTGAAACCCAAAGGTTAAGTAATCCGAAGGTTTAGACAAAACTCTAACAAAGTAGACATGTAGAATATCAGTGGTATGCACTACCCTGCTCCTCCCTCATTCACCTTTCACCTTAAAAATCAACAAATTCCCCAGTACAGTACAGTCCCACGCAAAGCCTGAGCTGTCAGATGAGTTTTTCCAGTTCTACAGATAATTCTCTTAACACACCAGCCACGCTAACACCACCGAAACCACTAGCCACAGCCATTCTTTCTCCTTCTTGTCCCTCTTCCCCAGGGTAACTTAATGGTCACCCACCGCCAGCAGCCCTGCAAGTAAAAGAGGGAATTCCAGGCAAAATAAGAGCTCTTACGAGGAAAGAGCGCTCCGTCCCCTGCAGACGGAGTTCCTGTGAAATATCCCTGAGAAGCAGAGATCCGGTGGTTTCTGAAATATTGCCAATCATCACACAGAAGAAGCCGGGTGCATGGTTTTCAAGCCAGTTTTACAAAATAATTCAAGACCTCTAAGTGTGTGAAGCCAACATTATAAATACTGTTAAAATCTCTGATGTTGTTTATTTATGTTTTCTTTTTCTTGGCACCTCCAAAAGTCTCTCTCTCTGGACTTGCAGAGCATTTTATTAATTTATACGCTGCCAATGGGGTTCACAGATGGTAAGACCGAACACAGGGAGGAAGTCTGAGTAGTTGTTGCTGTTAGGTGCTGTAGAGTCCAGTCCGACTCATAGCGACCCTATGTACAGCAGAACAAAATACTCCCCCATTCTGTGCCAGGCACACGATCTTATTTATGTGTAAGCCCACTGTTGCAACAACTTGTAAGTAAGTGTAGTTCTAAAAGGGTTTAGAATCTCATCCTTCCTTCCCAGGCAGTAGGGCTGTGGCAGGTGCTGAGGCAGGGCTGGGTAGACACACTGCTTAAAGCCAAGAGAGTCAAGGGCTGGCACCACTGGGGCAGATTCCAAGTCTAAGGTCAAGTTGTTCAATACTGTACTTTTCAAATGAGTCACTTTCTCTTAAATTAATCCATATAAAGATTTTTAAGAAGTCAATGAATGTCTGACCTACCCATTGTGAACTCAGAAGTAATTAAAAGCTCTTCTGGACCTTGTACATTTGCATTTGCACCTGCTCCTTGAGGTTTTTATTTGTTGGTTGTTTTTATTTTGTTTGTTTCATTTTGTAGTGCACAGACGTGGGGTATCTGAACCCAGGGCCTCACACATGCTTTGCAAGTTCTCTACCACTGGGCTGCATCCCCAGCCCGTTTTTTTATTTTTTATTTTTTATTTTGAGACAGGTCTCACTAAGTTACACAGGCTGCCTCTGGCATCAAACTCAGATCCTCCTGCCCCTACCTCCTGAGCCGCTGGGATTACGGGCATGCGCCACCATGCCCAATAGCTCCTTGAGGCTTTGATGTGCCTCTTCCATACAGAAAGTAGATCCTAAAGTAGGGCAAAGATACCAAATCTGCCACAAACCTAACCGAGCAGGCTAGTCCACAGCTGTAACCCCAGCACTCAGGAAGCTGAGGGAGGACGATCATGAGTTTGAAGCCAGCCTTGGCTGCACTTTGATATCCTGTTGTAAAATATACAAAAACCAAAAACAACAAACAACAACAAAAATAAACCATAAGGTTTATTTCCATATCATTCCAGATCATTCAAGACAGTCTAGAAGCACATAGACAGTTTACTGATGTGTCTGCCTAGCATTCTTCTGTTTGTATTTTAGTTGTTTTACATTTGTGGCCAAAATCTCATATCAAGTACCAGCTACAAGCAGAAAGAAAGAGGGAAGAAACGGGAGTTAGGCAACTGAAAATTTAGGCCACTGACATCAGATGGTCATCTTGACATTGAGAGGACAACGCTGGACAGTAAAAGTAGGAAACCAGTCAGGCCCTGGAATTATCTTAAGCAAAAGTTCAAATGTGGGATTCTCTTTACTGAGTCAGCTAAAAAGATTCAAAAATCACAAAGAGCCAAAACTCAGTTTTGAAACACTCTTCCTGTTTATAGTGAATAAATTCCCAAAAATACAGAGGAATTAGATTTTAATGAAAGTTTCTACTATCGTGGTATTGCTCAATAGCATTTTGGCTAAACTAGCTTAACCCTTCCTAGGACGTAGAAATTCAGACACACTAAGCAATCCGATGGGGACCACATTCCTGTCCTTTAAATACGACCAGTTTATTTTTCACCTTCATAGCTTAGCTCTATATGGAGGACGCCACTGAGCCTCACTGCTTACATCCCCTATACAAAGCCAGTGGTTCTCCAAGGACTGGGCTATGGTTTAAATATGTCCCCAAAAGTTCCTGTGTTGGAACATGGCACTGGAGGTGGGGCCTTTGGGAAGTGACTAGGATTAGATGAGATCATGAAGGTGGAGTCTCCATAAAGGCATTAGTGGCTTTATAAGAACAGAAAGAAAGACTTGCAATAGCTTACTTGCTCTTTCTCACTGGGTGATGCCTCTGCCATGTTATAACGGAGCAAGAAGGCCTCACTAGATGCCAGCACCATGCTTGTGGACTTCTCAGCCTCCAGAACTGTAGGCCACAGAAACGTCTCTTCTTTATAAATGACCCAGGCTGTGGCATTGAGTTATAGCAACAGAAAGTGGACAAAGACATATAGTCTCTAGAAAAGCCAGCGTCAGCATCACCTGGGAACTTGTTAGAAATGCAAAATGGGGTGCCTAACCCAAGACCTCATAAATCAGAACCCCCACGGGTTTAAAAGAGCTGATTCAGATGCGTGTAAACTTTGAGTTCCATTGCACTCAACCATTGGAACACCATCCTCTGGGTCACTCAGATGTCCCCTAGACTCCACCAGGATGGCAGGTCCTAAAGATGTCTCTTAAACACACGACTCCTGACACCCAGGCCCATCACCCCATTGCCAAATGGCAGAAACTTTCTCCTTTCTTGGATCTCTGTTGTTGTTGTTGTTGTTGTTGTTGTTGTTGTTAGGTGCCGTAGAGTCGGTAGCCGACTCATAGCGACCCTCACAGGGTTTTCAATGGCTGACTGTTTCGGGATTGCCTTGGGAGTGGATTGCCAGGTCCTTCTCCCATTTTTGCGGTGCTGGGAATTGAACTCGGGACCTCAGAGACTGCAGCGCAGCGCTCTACCAACTGAGCTAAATCCCAGCCCTTGGATCTCTGTAGAGTCTCAAAATAGAGCTATCTCACAGTTTGCCCCCAGCCACCAGCCACTGCTCCCCACTTCTCTCTAGGTTCATTCCTCACAATCCATAAGACTCTGTGCCCTGACTTCATGCTACTTGGATGCCAGACATGTTGGTCCTCCACTCTGCTCCACCCACAGACCCAGGCACCCCTTACCTGAGCCCCATTGAGACACCCACCCCTCTAGCCCCACTCCCCTTTGGACCTCTGCTGGCTGCCCTCCGTTCTGCAGCCATAGCCTTGCCCGTCTCTCATCCAGGGGCTTTGCTGCTCTCCCTGGGCTGGAGGAAACCTATCCTGCTCTGGGGCTGCTGTCTGTGGTAGGGAGGCCCAGCTGGCTTCCTCTGGCCCACAGCTCCAGGCCTGGTCCCAGAGGCAGCTCGCGCCACATGAGGGGGCGAGCAGTTAAGGAGACTCTGGTGGCCTTTGTGCTTTGTTTTAAGCAGGACTCACAAAGCCTGGTGAGTCCTAGGAGAGGGAAAAGGAGATCCAAGTTTTCTCCGGCACTTTACAAGACGGCCAGGGAAATGAAGGAACATCCTGATCGGGGAGTGACCAGAGCCTGGGGATGAAAGGAGGGAGCACTGAGGGTGCAGGAGAGACAGCGGATGGATGGGCAGAACCACCCATGTGTGCTGGAGAACAAGGACAGGTCCGAGGGAGAAGGGAGGGAGCATCGAGTGAGTTCTCCATGACACCGGCAGGCAGAGCAATTGCTCAGGGCCTCCTGGGCATGAGCGCCACTGAAATCAGGTCCACGGGAGCACAAAAGGAGCTGGAGCATGCAGCGCGGAGGACTGTCCCAGCCCATCACTGGGGCATGTTACTGAGATCCCCGGTTGTTGTTGTTAGGTACCGTCTAGTTGTGTTCGACTCATAGCAACCCTCATAGGGTTTTCAATGGCTGATTGTTTCAGAATTGCCTAGGGAGTGGGTTGCCAGGTCCTTCTCCCATTTTGCAGTGCTAGGAATTGAACTCAGGACCTCAGAGACTGCACAGCGGCGCTCTACCAACTGAGCTAAATCCAGCCCGGAGAAATCTTAAATTATGGAAGAAAATACAAACAAGGTTAAGTGGTTCTCAGAGAGAGCAGTGCTCCTGACATTTAGGGTGGGGCCGTCCTGCAGGCAGGATGAGATTTTAGAACTTCTTTCTGCCTCCCCCACACCATGGTGACTCTCCATCATAAACCCCTACCTCATCATTCTAAACACCCTCAAAGCGAGGCAGCAGCCCACTGAAAACGAGATGCCCGAAATAAGCCAAGGGCCAAGAGGAGACGAACAAGGAGGAGTTGTGGGGTTGGGTTTTAAAGAATAATAATAATCAGCAGCAGCAGTAGCAGCAAATATTTTAAAAGTGGAGATTATAAACAAAGAGAATGTCCTGGGCTTCTCTGACTGAACAGGGGTGGCTGTCGAGCTCAGCTCGGCAAACTTTCAGTAAGATGCCAGAGAGGAAATATTTCAAGTTTTGAGAGCTATTCAGCCTGGCTCAGTTCTGCCACTGAAGTGCAAATGCAGCCTGGAATATAAATGAGTAGATGCGGCCATGTTCCAATAAATTTCATTTACCAAGCCAGGTAACAGCCCAAAGTTGGCCTGCAAGCTATAGTGTGCCAAGTACTGGGTATCAAGCATAAGTACAGTCGTCCTTTGGTATCTGGGAAGGCGGGGGGGATTTGTTCTAGGACCCTCCTCAGACTCTTAAAACCCAGGAATGCTCAAGTCCCTTATGTGAATGGCACAGTATTTGCATATGACCTGTGTGCATCCTCCCACATGCTTTAAATGATGTCCAGATTACTTGTGCCTACAATCATACCACCCTGACATCTGACCCCATCTGATCTCAGAAGCTAAGCAAGGTCAGGACTGGTTAGTGTTTGGATGGGAGACCCCCTGGAAACAACACGTGCGGTAGGCTTAGGAGAAGAACCTGGCAGCCCACTCCCCGCCAAAAAACAATCAGCCATTGAAAACCCTATGAATAGCATCAAAGCACTGATAGAGTGTTGGGAATGGAACAGTGTCAGGGAGTGTTTCATCTGTTGTATGCAGGATCTCTATGAGCAGGACCCAACTCAAAGGCACCCAATAACAACAACAATGAAACAAATTACTTGTAATATGTAGTACAATGTAATTGCTATGTAAGTGGTTGTTATACTGTATGGTTTAGGAAATAACTAAGAAAAAGTCCGAATATGTTCAGTCCAGAAGCAATTTGTTTTGTTTTTGAAATTATGCGGTTTAATCAGTTGGTGTTAATCCACAGCTGGTTGAGAGGGAGGGCCAGCTCTTTGCACGTAATGAGAGACTGAACACCCAACAGTGTTTCACTTGCTTCTTTAGGAAACAAGATGAAGGGCTGGGGATGTTAGCTCAGTTGTGGAGCACTTCCTAGCCTGTTTGAGGTCCTGGATTCAATACTCAGTACCAAAATTTTTTTAAAAATAGATATGATAATCAATACAATCGTACACCTATCTCAGACATCTTTGTTTCTAGTGGGACCTTCTCCCCACATATGCCAACTGTATCTCCCCAGCCCTGGCTTCTGCATCTCTTTCTGTTTCCACACATCTTATCCTACCTTATCCTCCCCCACTCTTGCCCCTGTCTTTGTGCTCCTGAGAAAGGGACAGAATAAAACTGACCATCATCCTGCTTAATTAAAAAGGTGGATGAGTGCCGGGTGCGGTGGCACATGCCTATAATCCCAGTGGCTCAGGAGGCGGAGGCAGGAGGATTGCAAGCTCGAGACCAGAGTTAGTCTGTGTAATTTAGCGAGACCCTGTCTCAAATAGTTAAAGAAAATGGGCTGGGGGCACAGCTCAGTGGTCCAGCACTTGCAAATCATGCAGGCATGAGGCCCTGGGTTCAACCCCCAGTACAGCCACAAAAAAAAAAAAAAAAAAAAGAGTGGATGAAGCCGGGCACCGTGGTGCACACCTGTAATCCCAGTGACTCAGGAGGCTGAGGCAGGAGGGTCACAGGTTCAAGATCAGACGCAGCCTGCACAATTAAGCAAGACCTTATCTCAGAGTTAAAAATAAAAGGGGATGCACCTCACTGGTAGACCACTTGCCTAGCATGCATAAGATCTTTGTTTAATCCCCCGGTACTGCCCAGGCCCCCACCACATACACAATTCTACTAGATTCCAGCTCAGCCCCAGTGCCAGGGAAGTTCCAGGAAAGAACAAGCAAACAGGCAAACCAGGCGCCTTCCACAGGGACCCTGCCTGGAAATAGGCAGAGACTCAATCCTACGATTGTGAGTGTGACTCCCCCGGGCTCCCTGCAGCACCATCTGGGGTTACATCACCTGCGCAAGTCCAACATCTGGAAATGCACAGAGCAGCCGGGGTGGACAGGAGCGGAGCTCAAGGGAGCGTTCTTCCAAGTTCACCGCGACGGCGAACATGACACTCGACAGATGGCAACGGCCTGGAAGAAGAGTGATGACCTGGTTCCTCAACCCTGCCCTTCACCTCCCATCCGAGGATCTCTCCAGAGCAAAGCTCTCAGGAGCCCACGGGTTTTGCCACTCTGAGAGCACAGGAAAGAAAATTCCAGAGCCGCAAAGAAAAAAACTTTGGCACTCCGCAGAAAGAGAACTCGTTTTCTTTGTAACATTAGGACACATAAAACAAGGGTCCCACCGTAAAGGTTCCCACCCTTGTGCGGATTTCCTTAACGACCAGGGGAGCAGTCAGGCGTCCACAAGGAAAGCCTAAATAGGCAGCATATGTATACACGTCTTCTGCAGATGGTCTGCATCAGGCTTCAAAGAGAAGCTGTCCTTTTTCTTCTCAAACCTAACAGGGAAGAATCCCACGGGATTTGCAAAGCTCTCAGGATGAATCAAGCGCAAGCAGGAAATGCTTACTAACAGGGCCAACGTGCCGGACCACTTGCGAGTGGAGGTAAGGGAAATGGGTCTCCCCATCTGTCCAGTGACCCATCCACAAAAGCATCCCAAGTCAGCCAAGGACCCTCCTCCGCCTCCTCCTCCTTCTCCTCCCTCCTTGATGACTTCCAGAACCACAGAATAAAAAAGGCTCTGCCTCAGGAAAGGATACCAACCAGAACAATACGGGCCTCTGAAGGACAGGTGTCTGGGTGGTTGGAAGCGGACCACAGAAAAGAGAAAATCTCTCTTCTGCTGCCACCAGTGCAGATGGAGGGGATCTGAGGATCATTTCCTCAGCAGGCAAAAACCCAGGGAAGAGGAACTGGGAAAAGGTCACGTCCAAACAAATACATCAACCAAGCCCGGAGCTCCCAGAATGTACCGGCAGACACACAGCCCAAGAGGAAGAGAAAGCCACCACGGATTTGCAAAAGCCAACTACGCCCAGGAACATTTCTGCTAACGGCCCTGAGAAAGGCCTGTGTGGTCAGGTGGTCGGAGGGACCCACGAAGGCAGGAAGCCACTAAAACGGGGGCATACCTGACCGATGGCCAATGTTCTATATCTCTTCCAACGCTGAGGGTCTCCTTCTACCTGGGAAACTGAGGGTCATACAAATGAGAGCTATATAAAACAAATGGAAGAGGCTCAGTTTTAGAGTTTTCTTATCTTTCACACCCAAAGAGTAAGAGAAAAATCTCATCCCATATAAGACTCCTTTACAAAGTACTTAGCACTCAGCCAAGAATTCTTAGTAAAGGTCATCTAATTTCATAATAATATTATTATCTTATTAATAACAGTGCCTGCAGCCATACCATGGTGGCGTCTGATCCCATCAGATCTCAGAAGCTAAGCAGGGTCGGGTTGGGATTTAGCTCAGTTAGTAGAGGGCCGCTCTGCAGTCTCTGAGGTCTCAAGTTCAATTCCCGGCACCACAAAAAATGGGAGAAGGATGGGGCAATCCACTCCCAAGGCAATCCAGAAACAATGAGCCATTGAAAACCCTAGTAGGGTCACTATGAGTCAGACATGACTCAATGGCACACACAACAACAAGCAGGGTTGGGCCTGATTAGTACTTGGATGGGAGACCGCTTGGGAACACCAGATGCTGTAGGCTTGAAAAAAGGACCAGCAACCCATTCCCAAAAAACAACCAGCCATTGAAAACCGTATTAATAGCAGAGAAGCACTAACAATAGTGTTTCCCATGTTGTATGTAGGGTTGCTATGAGTCAGACACCAACTTGATGGCACCTAACAACAACAACAACAAATTAACAGTGGCCTGCAGCCATACCACTGTGGTATCCAATCTTGTCAGATCTTAGAAGCTTAAGCAGGGTCAGGTCTGGTTACTACTTGGATGGGAGACCGCCTGGGAATACCAGATGCTGTAGGCTTGGGAAACGGACCTGGCAACCCAATCAGCCATTGAAAATGCTATGAATGACAGAGAAGCATTAACAATCCCGTATCACCTGTTGTATGGTAGGGTCACTATGAGTCGGATATCGACTCAACGGCACCTAATAACAACAACAATTAACAACAGTGGTAATATTCATGGCTGCCAATGAAGCCTGAGTTCCTTCCAGAGAGGAAAATGAACTGACCGCCTAACTAAACCCACTGCGTTAGTTAACAAGGCGGCTCTGGAAATCAAAGCTATTCACAACGTTCTCTCGAAGTCCATGCCACTATTTTTAAAACATGCAGTATGGGCCCGTCTTTCTCCTGCCATTTCTAATCCAGGAACCAGGGACACGGGATCTATTCCTGATGCTAGAATCTAACGTCCCTCAATGCAACTAAAAGGCAACACATTGCTTCTCCCAGGATGATGCACTCTATCATCAAGACTTGCTCCTGCTCCACTCCCCCACCGCACAGCAGCACAACAGGACCACAGTTGCCTCCTCTGGCTTCAACATTCTCTGCCTCTGCTCCCTTTTCTTCATGTTTCCTTCTTCTGGAGACTACATCGGATTGGCTAAGGAAGGAAATTTGGTCCTCTGAACCCTGAGTGATTTGGGAAGAAAATGGACCTCCCATTTGTTCTTGGCCATCATCCAACAGAATAGTTTCTTCACACTGTCTCTTCCACCCTCCTCCTCTGTGTCTGCCTCATGGCCACGTGCCAGGTCTAGTACATCTCCAACTGACTCAATGGCCACAGCTCAGTCACCACAAGTCACAGCACTGAAGTGCATGGCTGTAAAGGATTCCATCCTCCTATGCAAGAAGACCCCCATGTGTCCATCAGCTTGTCATGCTGAGGGGGCCTGTGCATTGCTCTGATGCTGAACACTATGCCACCAGTATTAGAGATCCCAGCAGGCCCACCCATGGTGGACAGGTTTCAGCTGAGCTTGTAGACTAACACAGAGAAGGGAGAAGGACCCGGCAGCCCACTTCTAAAGCAATTAGCCATTGAAAACCCTATGAATAACAGAGATGCACTGTCAGATACACTGCTAGAAAATGAGCCTCCCAGGCTAGAAAGCATTCAAGAAACAACTTCCACAAAGTAAAGTCAACCTTAGTAATGAGAATGGAGGAAAGCCACTAAGACCTCCTTTTGCTGATGTAGCATGACTCAAAATGGGAAGAAACATAGTGACTGCAACAATGGGCTCAAACATACAAAAAGTCTAAAAAAAAGGATCGTATATATGGCACAGAGTCCAGAAGTGTTTCGTTCTGTTGTACACAGGATTGCTATGAGTCAGACCTGAACAACATGGCACCAAACAACAACAACACACAAGGAGAAAGCTCTTGCCACTGGGGACAGGAGAGAAGTGTGTGTCCCACAACACCTGTGGGGCAGTTCATACCTACAGCTACATTCTACCTATACTCAGGAGTTTGGAGGTTTCTAACAGGACCACCAGGGACAATCCTGCTGAAAAAGAGAACCCTCACCCGCAGGGGGCAGCCTGTGTGGCTTCCTGGGGAAGAGTGATCAGCGCAGAGAGAACAGCAGGCATGAGGGCTGAGGCACATCTGGGCCTGGGCAGTCTGAGCGACAGCTAGAGGGGAGCAGGGAGGGGAAAGCAGGGAAGGGAGGGCTCTGGAAATCGCCGGGGCACTGGTGTGAATTGGGAGGTCTGAGAAGCACAAGAAAAGACAGAGCAGAGCACACAATCTGACATAAAAGGGGCCCTCTGGCTGCTGTTTGGGGACAGAATGGTGGGGAGGCAAGACAAAAGCAAAAGGACCAATGTGTTATTAGGTGCCATCGAGTCTGACTCATAGCAACCCTATGTACAGTGGAATGAAACACTTCCCAATTCTGTGCCAGGCACATGATCTTATTTATGTGTTAGCCCATTGTTGCAGACACTGTGTCAATCCATCTGGTGGAGGGTTTTCCTCTTTTTCATTGACCTGCCACTCTCTCAAACATGATGTCCTTCTCCAGGGATTGATCTCTCCTGACTACATGTCCGAAATACGTGAGATGCAGTCTAGCCATCCTTGCTTCCAAGGAGCACTCTAGTTGCACTTCTTCTAGGATGGATCTGTTGGTTCTTTTGCCAGTCCATGGTATATTCACTATTCGTCTCCAGCACCATAATTCAAAAGCACCAATTCTTCTCCTGTCTCCCTTGTTCAATGTCCAGTTTTCACAACCATATGATGCGGCTATAAATACCATGGCATGATTCAGACGCCCCTTTGTCTTCAATGTGACATCTTTACTTCTCAACAGTCTGAAGAGATCTTCTGCCACAGCTTTCCCCAAAGCAATGCATCTTTTGATTTCTTGACTACTGCTTCCGAAGGTGTTGACTATAGAACCAAGTAAAGCAAAATCATGGACAACCTCAATCTACTCCATTTATTGTGAAGTTGCGTGCTGACCCAGTTGTGGGAGGACCAATGTTGTTGTTGTTAGGTGCCTTCAAATTGGTATCCAACCCATAGCAACCCTGTGTACAACAGGCAAAACACTACTGTCAGTGTTTCTCTGCTGTTCATAGGGTTTTCAATGGTGGACTGATTTTTGGGAGTGGGTTGCCAGGTCCGTTGCCCAGGGGGGACCAATAGGGGACCATAACCCACATACACAGCAGAGTTTTACTACATATTAGGCAAAAGATTCCATATACCTCGTAAGTTGATAAAAGTATAACCAAAAGTGATGTGATAACTGCATAACGGAAAAAGCAAACGCTGTATTACTCTGTACCCCACCAACACTTACCAATAAAGGGAAAAATGAAAAATAAAAAAATTTTTTAAAAAAGCAAAAAGACCCACGTGAAGGTAAATATAATCATCCAGGAGAAGGGCTTCTGCAGCATCTGAACGCAGACGGACAGCTGCCGTCCTCACTTAGGGTATGTGCCCAGCTCCCAACACAGATTTGAGAGAAGAACCAGGGGCATCCTCCCTCCCCCAGCTCAGCAGCTGCGGGCACAAAGCACCCTGGCATGGGTCAGCCGAGGGCTGGAGATGAAAAGCGAGCTCTCTGCAGCTTTTCAGGCCAACTCCACGGAAGCTATTATCCAACATGGTAGCAATAAGCGTGGCCCAGCTTTAAAGACTGGGAGTGAGAGGGGTCACCCCAAATAAAGAGGAAACCGAGAAACAACCTCTGTGGGCACTCCACTGGAAATACAGAGAAAAACACGCTGCCGGGGAAGAAAGGCCCCCAGCAAAACAAGAGCTCAGAACTCTGCAGAGAATTTGGCTTCAGCGTGGGGCTTTGGAGATAGCAGGATGCCACCGCCTCTTAGAACTATCCCTTTTCTCGTAGCTGGAGGAAAGAAAGGAGAGCAAGGTCACACACCCAGGTGGCTTTGAAGCCCAGCACCCCACCAAGTGGTCTATCCCAGTAATCCAAGGCAGAAGATGTGCACAAATTGCTCTTTCCACCTCTCTCACCATCTCCCCTAGATGTAGCTGGGCTACATCAGGGCTGGCCAGTGCCCCTGGTATCCTGGGGGAGCGGCCGCCTGGGAATCAGCACAGCCTTGACCATGTCGGAGATCTTGTGACCAAACACCCCCAGCCTCCTTGGACATCCTCCGTAAAATGGGAATTTAGCAACAGTATGCCCAAAAAGGGGGCTGGGATTTAGCTCAGTTTGGTGGAGGGCTGTGCTGCAGTCTCCGAGGTCCTGAGCTCAACTCCCAGCACCACAAAAATGGCAGAAGGGCCTGGCAATCCACTCCCAAGGCAACCCCGAAACAGTCAGCCATTGAAAACCCTATGAGGGTCGCTATGAGTCAGGTACCAACTCAACGGCACCTAACAACAACAACAACATGCCCAAAGAGCTCTCCATACTAAGGCAGTGCTCAGAAAGGGGTGCTATCTGTGGGTGCATTATTGCTAATTCTCTTAATCTGCTCTCAGATGCATGAGAAGGTTATTAAGTAAAGTAATGAAAACATTCACTGGTGCCATAAGCAAGAGATGCCTCATCACTAAACAACAGAGTGATAAGGGCAGGATGGTGACACATCCTGCATATTGATGCCTCATTTAAGCAAGTATTCAAAGAACCAGAGGCATACCTCGGGTTATATGCCACCCTCCCCCCAAGATCTCGGGCCTCCTCCAACTTAAAACACTTGGAAGTACTTGCAAGTGAACTGTAGAACCAGCATGTTCAGGCACAGACGTGACAGCACTTAAAATACTCTTTCTGGACACTAATTCAGTGATAATGTACGTTAGAAGCATTTAAAAATTTATATCTTTTACCAAGTAAATCTGGACCTAAAAATGTTTAATTTAAGGCTGTAATAAAAGACGCAAAGATTTGCATGCAAGGAAGTTCACTGACCCCACCAGTAGAAAAGATAAAAATGGGAAATGAAATATTAAGCCACCAAAGACAACTAAATAAAATACATTACATCATTATAAGAAATAACCATGCAGCCGGGCATGGTGGTGCACTCCTGTAATCCCAGCGACTGGGGAGGTGGAAGCAGGAGGATTGCAAGATCGAGACCAGAGGTAGTCAGCATAACTTAGTGCGACCCTGTCTCAAAAACAGTAAAAAAATGTGCTGGGAGTGCAGCTCAGTGGTCCAGCACTTGCAAAGCATGCAAGCACGAGGCCCTGGGTTCAACCACCAGTATGGAAAAAAATAATAATAATTAAAAGAATAAATAAAAATAAAAAATAAATAAATAAATAAATAAATAACTATGCAATTGAAAACCAAAGAGCAACATGAGGAAAAATACCTCTTCAGAGAACCTGAGCTACCTGAGAATCTAGCAAATGAGCAACAATGGATTAAAAGCAAATTCCTGATTTTGTGACATAATTAAAAATATGCCATGGAACAAAACAAGACTTAAGAGGAAGAAAACAACTAGGCCCCGTCTGGTCCATCAGCCACCATAGCCCAGAACTTCCCCCTTTCCTGCTCTTCTCTAACAGGAAGAACTAGTAGACAACTCCAGGAAGGTTTGTTGTTGTTGTTGTTAGGTGCCATCGAGTCGGTATCTGACTCATAGTGACCCTCATAGGGTTTTCAATGGCTGACTGTTTCAGGATTGCCTTGGGAGTGGATTGCCAGGTCCTTCTCCCATTTTTGCAGTGCTGGGAACTGAACTCGGGACCTCAGAGACTGCAGCGCAGCGCTCTACCAACTGAGCTAAATCCCAGCCTCCAGGCAGGCTTACTTAAAGGAGATAAAGAATTTTCCACAGTTGCAGATACATCAAGTAGTTACCCTAAAGCATCTGAAAGCAAATATGTTCAATAAAGTCTCTTGGGAAAAGCATGCAAGATTGTCCAAAGTGGCACCCGGCACAGTGGCTCACGCCTGTAATCCCAGCAACTCAGGAGGCAGAAACAGAAGGCTCGCAAGTTCAAGGCCAGAAGCAGCCTGTGTAACTAGAGAAACCCTGTCTCAAGATAAAAAATAAAAAATAGGCCAGGAGTGCAGCTCAATGGTAGAGTGTTTACAAAGTATGTATGAGGCCCTAGGTTTGACTCCCAAGTACTGCAAAAAAAGGGAAGGTTGTCCAAAGTAATCCATTAAAATGAGCATTCCACTTGTCTTGCTGTTGTGGCTGTTATTGTTGTGGAAGGTGTATACTAACCAAGTGTATACTTCTTAAAGTCTTTATTCAACAAAGCACAGCTACTCTCAGAACTCAAACGTCTACATAATGGGTGGAACAGAGTCCATCCCAAGATTCAAGTCCACCTGGAACAACAGAACATGACCGTATTTGTGGATGTAATTAAGATGAGGTCCAGGTGGGTCTTAATCCAATGAATGAAGAGAGAACATGCAGAAAGGAAGTTTATATGGCCTGAGAGGCAGAAGCTGGGTGTTGTCACCACAAGCCAAGGAATGCTGGGGAGTACCAGGGGCCCCTGGAAGCAAGAAGAGGCCAGAAGGATTCTTCCCTACTGTCCTCAGGACAGAATACCCTGTGACCCCTTGACTTTCAACTCCTGGCTTCCAGAGAACATTAAGAGAACACATTTGTGTTGTTTTTAGCCACTGCGTTTGGGGTAATTTGCTACGGCAGCCTAGAAAACTAATGAAATCCACAAACAGAAGTTCCAAAGGAAAGACAAGAAAGCCACACAAGAGAGGAATATCAGGAGGAGAATATGTTAAGGACACATGTCACCTTCCAGCTTCATCTCAGGCTTTGAGGCAGGGACGGGGACTGCTTATGAAGAAAAGTGAAAAGATGAAATTGATTGTCGGATTCTATTAGTTCTCTGTTTTCCCAGAGCAGTGGACCCTCTACATGGGGCCTCCCGGTCAGGCCTGAATGTTTGGACGGGCGGCACCTCCACGCACACAGATACTAAACGTAATTCACTCGGGACCCTCAGGTGAGGGGCACAGACTCCTGCGGCCCTCAGGACGCCAGTGGAGGTGGAAGAAAGGAAAATCCTCAGGTGCTTTTGCCTTCCAGGGGCAAACACCCGTGTTGGTGGTCTCGGTGGTCACAAGGAGAGTCGTCGGTGATCAGACAGGAGAATGGGTTCTTTCCTTGTTGATGGTCGCGGCGGGGAGAGCATTCTTTCCTCATCAAAGGTCTGGGCGAAAGAGTGGGAAAGCTGTTTCCTCATCGGTGGTCCAGGTGAGAACAGGGTCTTTCCTTGTTGATGGTTCAGGGGAGAGAAAAAGGATCAAGCTGCCGCAGTGCAGCTCCTTATATAGTTTGCCCACGGAATGGCCTGAGCCAATCAGCTTTGAATCCAATTGTCCAATCAGGTTCAGGGGATTTGTGAAGGGTTTTGTACAAATGTCCAACCAAGTTACTTTCATTTTCCCTAGATTTAGCTGTTTTCCACGTTTTGGGGTTTTTGCCAATTTCTTCCCAATTTCTCCCTACACTTCTTGGCAAGAACATTTAAAATGCAGGTGCCCAAGCCCCACCCCACCTCAGACCTTGATTCAGTAAGTGGTACTTTTAACAAGGACCCCAGATTCTGATGACACTGGCCTGCTGGTGGCAGAATTCACCAGAATTCTATTGGGAGGTCAACCCATGTATCACAGAAACATCTCTTTGGTGAGGCTCATCCATCTCCCTGTCCAGAAACCCCAAACCACAGGACCTCTTTGTGCCTGAGTTCACATCACCCTGACTGCTGCCAGGAATGCCCTACACCTCCACCTGCACCCTGCCTTTGCCTGACTTCTCCCGCACTCAGGCCTTATCATCTCAAGGAAATGCCCCTGCCCCCTTACTCACTTGCTCCTTCATTCACCATCTCCGAGGAGCCTCCTAAGGACCTAATACTAAGAGAGTGGCATTAGGGATGCCAGGGAACAAGGAGACAAGGCCCATGGAGCTTTCAAGGTAAAGACACAACTAGCCAGGCGCGGTGGTGCACATCTGGAAACTCAGCGACTCGGGAGACAGAGGCAGGAAGACGGCAAGTTTAAGAACAGCCGTACCCTGTGTAACTTAGCAAGACCCTGTCTCAAAAAAAATGAAAGAGGGACTGGGGAGGCAACTCAGTAGTAGAGAACTTACTTAGCCTGAGTGAGGCCCTGAGTTTAACCCCCAGTACCACAACAATATCAAAAAGGCACAGCAAGGCCGGGCACGGTAGTGCACCCTTATGATCCCAGCAATTTGGGAGGTGGAGGCAGGAGGATCGCAAGTTCGATACCAGAGGCAGTCTGTGTAATTTAGCAAGACCCTGTCTCAAAAAAAAAAAAGTAAAAAAATGGGCCGGGGGTGCAGCTCAGTGGTCCAGCACTTGCAGAGTATGCAAGTGTGAGGCCTTGGGTTCAACCCCCAGTACCAAAAAACAAAAAAGAAAGAAAGAAAAAGACACAGCAGGCACACCGCATACTAGTTAGGAGCTACACTGTGGAGTCAGGCTGGCCTCAAATGCTGCGACTAGCTGCTCATCATTACAAATAGAATAATCGCAGAGCCTGACAAGTTCTAGGAAGCAAACAAACGGGACCATGATGGAACTACTTGGTGGGGAGGATTATTAGTATAGACCTTGAAGGCGCCGCGTCATGAAGCTTGTCCAGTGCAAGGGAATCAATGCTGGCACTTGAGCTCCCAGATGACAGTATTTCAGGTGTTACAGAGGCCCCCTGCAACACTTCTGCACGCAACCTGCCTCTTGGCAAGGACCCGGATGTTCTCATCATGAAGACTTCAGGCAGACAGCCCTTTGTGAATCTCTTTAGAGTACTGGGGCTGAGGCAGAGTAGGCATAGCCAGAATGGGAGGACAAGGTTGATATTCTCTGTGGCCAGGACCAACCACGATCAACCTCAGCTATACCTGATACAGTCCTTTGAGAATCTGCAAGAACTCTGAAGGAGTCACTAGAGGTGAGCAAGAGTTCACAGAAATGTCATCTTTAATGATGCTCACCTAGGAGCAAGAATGAGAACTTCAGTTGTGGGTACCAGCGTGAGCTCTTTGCGCATGCCAGTGAGGCACGCTGACATTTGGACAGTCAGACTGCAGCGCTGGGTGATTGCTCTGATTCCACTGTGAGCTGCTCGAGGGCGGGAACACAGAGGGACTGGAACTAAAGGCGTGCAGGAAATGAATGGACTATTGGATGAATAAAGGAAAAGAATCTACAGGTGTTCCCAGGGCATAATGCATCAAAACACAACCCGATTTTCTTACCATGAAACACTGAAACATCATTTTATAGAGAATAAAAAATGGTCAGATTGCCCGGAAATGGAAATGGCCAGACCTTCCCTGCCACAGCATCCCTGGCCACCTGGTAAAATGCTAATATCAAGGTGGCTGACAGATGACACAATAGGCCCTGGAGCTATGCAGGACAGGTTCATTGTCTCACATCTACTCACCAGGCAATACAGAATGGCTGTTAATACCCATGAACGGCAGCTTATAGCAGCCCTCTCGCCCCAAACACGTCAGCCTAAAAGCTTTACACCCACAGCTGCTAATTCCACTGAATCACCATCTCCCAGCTTCTTCTGTTTCTATATTGCATTGAATCTGAGAGAATGGCCTAATGTGTACGCTTCATCATGTTGTTGTTGTTGTTGTTGTTGTTGTTGTTAGGTGCCATCGAGTCGGTATCCGACTCACAGCGACCCTCTGTACAACAGGGGAAACACTATTGTCAGTGCTTCTCTGCTGTTCATAGGGTTTTCAATGGCAGATTGATTTTTGGGAGGGGGTTGCCAGGTCCTTCTCCCAAGCCTACAGCTTCTGGTGTTCCCAGGCAGTCTCCCATCCAGGTACCAACCAGGCCAGACCCTGCTTAGCTTCCGAGATCTGATGGGATCGGATGCCACAGGGCTATGGCTGCAGGCCAAAATATCATCCCTTGATAGCCACTTGTTGTTGTTAGGTGCCGTCGAGTTGGTATCTGACTCATAGCGACCCTCATACGGTTTTCAATGGCTGACCGTTTTGGGGTTGCCTTGGGAGTGGGTTGCCAGGCCCTTCTCCCATTTTTGCGGTGTTGGGAATTGAACTCGGGACCTCAGAGACTGCAGGGAAGCGCTCTACCAACTGAGCTAAATCCCAGCCCCGCTTCATCATGCTCCTGCTTAAAATATTCCAATGCCTTCTGTACTGATACTTGAAGAAAGATGGCCCCTTCCAGAAAGATTCTGGTACCCTCAAGAAGGGGCAGGCCGCCTCCACTCCCACTCATGGTGAGTCAGGTAAAAGGGGACTCCCACAAACCTCTTCAGGTGGGCATGAGGGCAGACAGAATGAAAGGTTGAAAATCGGAGGTGATAGGTAGTTTCTAGCCCGGGCTGTAAGACACTTGTCAAGCTAGAAGCAGCCTCCTTCTTTCTGCTATTCCCAGTGTGTGGCCACCCTGCGCATCATGATGCCCTGCGTCCCCTGAATCCATTGCATTCGTTCACACCTTTGCTGATGATCCCAATACCAATGTTCCTTTCCCTCCACGCACATAACTGCCTTCTTAAAGAAATTTCACTCATCTTCACAATTGCAAGTAAGCCTCGTCGCTCCCTAAAGGTTCCCTGGAATGCTTTGCCCATGCTTCTGTATTGGACCTGACTAGCATCCAGCACAGACAGCTATCTGACCCAGGGCAGGGTGAGTGCCTCGAGGACACAGTTTCACTCTCTCTCTTGTGACACCGTCACCTGACAGGCACTTAATAAACCCAGACTGCAGAGATTTCCAGACAAGAGATCTGCGGACAGCATCCACATCTTAAAGATGAAAATAAAAGGGCAGCCTCTCTTCTCTTTTTCCCATTACACTCTTTCAGAGTATGCAAGTTGTCCTTTGTAGAAATGAGCACCGTGATCAGTCATATTCGTACAATAATTCACCGAATGTCCACCTTCCCCACAACACTGTGAGCTCTCTGCAGCCAGGAGCTGTGTTTGACTTTTACTGCTGTGGCTCAGGCCCCAGGCATGTAACTGGCTCATGGTGATCAGTGAATCTCTCACAGGCAAGACCAGTGAACAACCAAGAAAGTTGTAAAAGAATGTTAAAAACAAGATGCCAAGCGAAAGGAGCCAGTCACAAAGACCCTATGTTCTATGATCCCACATATATGGCATATCCAGAAGAAGCAAAGCCACGGAGACAGAAAGCAGATTACTGACTGACTAGGGTGGGGGAGAAGGGGGACTCTATAGGGAAATTTGTAGGAGAAGATGTAGGAGAACCCTAGAATATGCCCCTGAGGCGAAGGCCTGTCAGATGTCCCTGGAGGGCTACATCTATCCTCCAGGGAATAAGAGCCTTGGGAGGTAAAAGAGAGTATCATCAAGAAAAAGACCCATCTGGCCCTCTTGGGGAGCTGACTTCTATCCCCCAGGGCCAGTAACCTTTAGGCTATATCCTGGTCCTTTCCCTCATTAAACCCTATGGGGCAAGATAGCAACGGGTCACCTTTGCTCACATCCAGGCCCCTTGCTCCTACCCCTCCCATCGAGTAGCCCAAGATGGCCCCCAAACAGCCCAGCTCTGGGATGGCCTCCTTCAATCTGATTGGCTACCTGGAGCCACCTGATTGGTCAATAAAGGAACAGTCTTTATTGGCCTGGCCCGCTCCCTACCCCCCTATCAAAGTTATGAAATCTCAAGCCCCCATTTGCATGACAGTGCCACAGACATGACCCCTTCCCTGATTGGTTACCCCCTACCTATCCCTTTCTAGGAGGGTCCTTAAACAGGATGTTAACCACCCCCAGCATTTCCTTTGCCCCCACCCTCATGTACTCCACCCATCACCCGGACCATCAACTTGGACCATCACTCCCTACTGTGGACCTTCAACGGACCAGACCTATCAAAATGCCATGTCAAGCCCAGGGGCCCCAAAGAACCAAAGGCGTCCATCAAGACACGAAGCCTCTCCAATTCTCCCCATGTCTGGGGTGGGGGACGAGAGTAGAGAAGGCAAACTGCAAGAGGCAAGGTCAGCGCAGACCATCGGCATCCACAACATCTCCAGCCTTGTTCCCACCTTCGTTTTCAGGTCCAGTTTAATAAAACCTCGTTTCTTTTGTAATAAGAAGGCTCCTGGGATCCTTCTTGGCGCCATCGACCAGCTCTCATTTAGCCCCAAGAGTCCTGGGATTCACCTAGTGTTGAGGCCAGGTTCCGAACCATTACCAGGCTGGAGCCAAACCCTAACAGAAATTGAGAGTGATTACCAATTAGTATGTTCTGAGGTTGATTAGGGTAGTGCTATAGACTGAATATGAAATGTCCTCCAAAGGACCCTGGCTGAAGTCTTGGTTCCCAGCTTCACACTACTGGGAGATGGTAGAACCATGAAGAGGTGGGGCCTAGTGGGAGATCTTTAGGTCACTGGGGGTGTGCTCTTAATTGGAGTGTGAGTCCCTGCCCCTTCCTGTCTCTTTCTCTTTCTGTCTCCCAGCCACCATGAAGTGAACATGCCTCTTCTATCACATGCTCCATGCCATGATAAGGTATGGCCCCAGGCAACAGGGCCAATCAATTACAGACTGAAATCTCCAAAACTATGAGCTAAAATAAACCTTTTTTCTTTATAAGTTGATTGTCTCATGTATTTTGTTATAGTGTCAGATAGCTAACTATCACAGGCAATACTGCACAAGAGAATATAAAAATCACTGAACTATACACTTTAAGTGAGATAACTGCAGGGCATCTGAATTATATATCAATAAAACTGTTAAAATTGTAGAAGTTCTTCTGTTATAGAGACTCAAAACCTAAGTCTGATCAAGAAAGGTAAATGGTATAATTGGGAAAAACAATGGCAATCTTTCAGAAGACACATGATTTTCTTTTCTAATAGATGCAGATTTGGTTCTATTTAGTATCCTATAACTAGAGATTAAATGCTTGAGAGCATCTGGTCTAAGATTCTTTTGGGGGAAGAAGAGTTTGGGATGCTGGGGATTGAACCTACGGTCTCACACATGCTAGAAAACTTATTTTTAAAGAAATGAAAATTGAGACCCATCAGTTC
The DNA here is from genome assembly GCA_007922755.1 of Pedetes capensis. NCBI lineage: Eukaryota > Metazoa > Chordata > Mammalia > Rodentia > Pedetidae > Pedetes > Pedetes capensis. The sequence continues at coordinate 82,976 of VMDO01002553.1, read as the reverse complement.
AGTAACTGGAATAAGAACTCACAGCCTATTTGTGTCAGCTTAAGATCAATGCTCAACTGTCACAGCATTATTCACAATAGCCAAAGGGCAGATTTATAGAAACTACCTGAGAGTCCATCAATAAACAATGTGGTATATATATTCAATGGAATATTTTTCAGCCTTAAAAAGGAAAGAAATTCTGACCCAGGTTCTAACATGAATAAACCTTAAGGTCATTAGACTAAGTGAAATAAGCTAGTCTCAGAAGGAGAAATCTTGTGAAATTCCACATACTGGAGGTCATTAGAGCAGTGAAATTCATAGAGACAGTGTGTAAGCCCAAAAAGAGAAATATGATATGTTCTTATGCATACGTGGGTGCAGAATCATACTTGAAGGATAAAATCCTATATACAAATTGAAATATAAAAAATGCACAATTAAACTTAGCGTAGAAGGGACAACTTAAGGTGTGGAAAGAAGGAGGGAAGGACCTAGCAGAGGGAAGCCAAGATTGGAAAAGATGGGATGGGGAGGAGGGTCAATGAGGAGGGATGAAAGTGGAGAGGTCAATCTCAATGTAAACAGCACAACTTCATGAGCATGTTAGAAAAATGTTGTTGGTGTTAGGTGCCGTCGAGTCGAGTCCAACTCATAGCGACCCTATGTACAGCAGATCGAAACACTCCCCGACTCTGTGCCAGGCACATGATCTTATTTATGGTTAAGTCCATTGTTGCAGACAATGTGTCAATCTATCTGGGGGAAGGTTTTCCTTTTTTCATTGTTGGAAAAATAGGGGACGATAACCCAAGGAAGTATCAGAGTCTAACTACAAACTAGCCATCAGACTCCATAAACTTTGTGCTAGAAGTGATGGAAAGGAGGCATAATGGAAAAAGCCACTGCTGTATTGCTCTGTGCTCCATCATCATTTACTAATAAAGGGAGAAAAAAGAGAGACAAAGAGTTTTAGTCTTGCAAGATGTCAAGTGTTCTGGAGATTGGTTGCGCCACAATGTACATACACTTAACACCACTGAACTGCGCACTTAAACATGGCTAAGGAGGTGAATTTCATGCCATACATGTTTTGCTCCAATTAAAAATAAATTATATTATTTTTCAAAGATCCAATCTCAAGTCTCCTAACCCCTATCCGGATCACCCTCTCTCTGTGGCTTCCCAGAGGCAGGGGAATGCAGAGATAACAAGGGGAGCAGGCTGTGCTCCGTCAGACTTCACAATGGAGTCCAAGTCAGTGCTGCTAAGGAATTCTGAGAATTTTAACAAGTCTCGGCAGGACCAATCAGTACACAGATCAATAAAATGGAAGCCACTCCACAGCCCTGGGTCTGCCCAAAACAAAGCCCTGCCAGGAGGCAATGAGAGGCTGCAAAAGATGTCTAGGGTTGAGTGCAGAGCAGGTCAGGCAGCCTCTCAGACTTCAACGAGCATGAGAGCCACCCAGATGTCCTGTGAGACTGGAGATTCTGATTCAGCGGGTCTGGGTAAAGCCTGAGAGTCCGCATTTCTAATAAACTGCCATGTGGTAATGGTGCAAAGCAGGTGCAGAGACCACTCTCTGACACTCTGAGTAGCCAGGAATGGGATGACCCTCCATTTCACATTCCTTTCCCCAGAGACAAGCCACTTTCATGGACCTGGCCTCTATGGAACCATCCCGTTTCAGTAGAACTAAACACACAATCCCAAGCCAATACATTTCAGCTCATTTTAGGTTGAGTCAGAAAACAGACATATTGGAATATTATGGTTTGTGGAAAGTGAAGCCCTTTTTATGTTAGCATTGCATCAGTAAGTAGGTTGCTTGATTGTGGGGGAAGAAAAGAAATCATCTATGGTTTATTCCTAAAGGGAATATTAAATATGACTTAAAACTTAGAAGGGCTGGGATTTAGCTCAGTTGGTAGAACACTGCACTGCAGTCTCTGAGGTCCTGAGTTCAATTCCCAGCACCACAAAGATGGAAGAAGGACCTGGCAATCCACTCCCAAGGCAATCCCGAAATGGTCAGCCATTGAAAACCCTATGAGGGTTGCCGGATACCGACTCGACGGCACCTAACAACAACAACAACAACAACAACTTAGAAGGCAGTAGAGTTTGTTCTCATAACTGATTCTTAAACTTTTGCAGGGCTGGGGTTTGGCTCAGTTGGTAAAGCACTGCTCAGCGCTCTCTAAGGCCCTGGGTTTAATCCCCAGCACCACAAAAATGGGAGAAGGACGTGGCAATCCACTCCCAAAGCAATCCCACGAAAACAATCAACCACTGAAAACTCTATCTATAGCAGAGAAGCACTGGAAATAGCGCCGGGCATGGCACAGTGTTGGGGAATGTTTCATTCTGTCGACAGCACCCAACAACAACAACAACACTTATGCACGTCTTTTGGTAAACCACATGATCAAAAGCCACAACAGAGACAGTACCAAGCACTCGGCTTTCCACAGTCATTGACAACATGGTCTCTCAGCCTGCTTTTCAGGAAGTTTTAGTTTTCAAACCAGTTCCTAGTAAAAATTATCTATGGGGGCGGGGGGGGGGGGAAGCCTTCAGAACAGAAGGAAAAAGAGGTTTGTAGGCCCAAAGCTTGCAACCAATAGGACCAATGTTGGAACTGGACCTGGAAGGTGCCATCGAGTCGTGTCCGACTCATAGCGACCCTCATAGGGTTTTCAATGGCTGACTGTTTCGGGATTGCCTTGGGAGTGAGTTGCCACATCCTTCTCCCATTTTTGTGGTGCTGGGAATCAAACCCAGGACCTCAGAGACTGCAGAGCGGTGCTCTTCCAACTGAGCCAAATCCCAGGCCCAAGCACCAATGTTATAGAGGAAAAAATAAGCACCTGGAGAAATTAAACTGCGAACCACATTTTGAAGATTAGAAAACATCTGTTAAAAATTAAAGCCATTCCCCCGGGAGAAGGCTTTTTTTTTTTTTTTAAACGGCAAAACTAATTGTGCCTTACAATCAACTATCCCCATTCCTCTACAAAAAGTGAGGACTCTGCAACAAACTTTCACAGCACTTGTTAGTACCCTTCCCGTACATGTGTCAACTAATGAGCCCTTTCATTATGTTGTCATTATGATTATTAAATACCTACAAGAGGAGAGGGTAGTTTACCTATTATGCACAAAATCGACCGACTCTCCCAGGGTTTGAGGTACTTATATTCCGCGACCAGCCTTTATTTGTCGTGAAGCTAATTTAAACACATACACACACACACACACACACACACACACACACACACACACACCACTGTTTCACCTTGATGTTGTTAGGTACCATCAAGTCAGGTCTGACTCACAGCGACCCTATGTACAACAGAATGAAACACTCCTGGACACTGTGCCATGCCTGGCCCTATGTCAGCGCCTCTCTGCTATTCATAGGTTTTTCAATGGCAAATTGTTTCAGGAGTGGGTTGCCAGGTTCTTCTCCCCAGCCTGCAGTACCTGGTATTCCCAGGTGGTCTCCCATCCAAGGACTAAGCAGTCCTGACCTTGCTTAGCTTCCAACATCAGGTGGGATCAGATGCCAGGGTGCTATGGCTTCAGACCATTTCACCTTAAAGGGCAGAAATAATCCAAATGACAACCTCAAGATGTTAAAAGAGAAAGAATACAGTGCTCAGGACCAGCTGCAGTGCAATAAGATAAAACTTTCCATGCTCGGCTTTGCTGGCTTAACCGATTCAACCTATTTTTGTAGAAGGTAAGGCAGAAACCTGTAAAGATCTTCAAATGCTCACATCTTTTGACTCAACACAGATGGTTTCAGAAATAAACATTTTCACCTTTACAATGGCTTTACTTGAACTCAGCCCCGTGATAAATCAAGAAGCATTTGGACTTGCAATGGCTCAGCTCACATTTTTTCAACTTTACCATGAGTTTGTTGTTGTTGTTGTTAGGTGCCGTCGAGTCGCTATCCGACTCATAGCGACCCTCACAGGGTTTTCAATGGCTGACTGTTTCGGGATTGCCTTGGGAGTGGATTGCCAGGTCCTTCTCCCATTTTTGTGGTGCAGGGAATTGAACTCGGGACCTCAGAGACTGCAGCGCTCTACTGACTGAGCTAAAGCCCAGCTTACCATGAGTTTATCAGAGAGTTAAATGCATTTCTTAACTTCCTATGGGTTTATTGGGAGGTGACCCCCTTGTACATCAAGGTGCACCTTGTGATTCCTCTTCTGAGGATCTACCCTGAGGAAATAACCCAAAATTCAGGGAAAAAAAAATCCACATGTAAATATAGACACCAGCTGCAGCATTTCCTAACAAGAGAATAGGAATTTTGAAAAAACACACCCTGGGCATTTTGTGCCATGCCACCTCATTGTACGTGAGTGCAGACCCACATTTCCCAGAATTCCCCTTCCCGGAAGGCACAGGCTGAGGGGTGGTGCCAGGGGAATTAGCCTAGGGTTTGAAGGCAGAAGTGGCAAAAGTGGAGAAGGTGGGGTGGAGTTAGGGTGAGAAGCACAGCTGGGGCTCTAGGGGTTCAGAGCCAAGCACATGCACGGCCCAAAGGCAAAGGTGGGGTCATCCAGGTAGGAGATGGGAGAGTGTCCTGGCTGTCCCCAATCCACCTGCAGCTCTATCTGCAGCTGTGCATCCTGATTCCTGGCCCATCCAGAGGTAGAGACAACAGCCTTCCACATATTTCTGCCAGCTCGCACAATGACCCAGGATAAATCCTCTTCCTTGTCCAAACCAAACTATGAGAGATACACCACTACTCATGTGAGCAAGCGAGTTAAATAAAGCCCGGTGCAAGACACTATGGAATAGAAGACTCGTGGGAAAACACATGCTCACGAACCACTGAAGGACACTTGCATTGCAATCACTTTCCCCATCAAATAGGTAGAAATATCAAGCTATACTATAAATTTATGTCTTCCATATACTATACATAGTAACAAAAATCAAAGGAAAAAAAGAGACATCAAAGTATACCTGAAAGGTCAACAACAGTTCAATCTAAATTGAACCGTGTTTGCTTTCATGTCTTCAATTCTTTTCTACTTTTCTCTTTTTTTTTTTTTTTTTGGCAGTACTGAGGGCTGAACCCAGGGCCTCCCACTTGCATGCTTTGCAAGCGCTGGACCACTGGGCTGCACCCTCAGCCCATTTCTTTAATTTTTGAGACAGTGTCTCATTAAATTATGCAGACTGCCTCTGGTCTCAAACTTGCGATCCTCCTGCCTCTGCCTCCCGAGTCTCTGGGATTATAGGCGTGTGCTACCGTGCCCGGCAATTCTTTTCTACTTTTAAAATTTGCTGTAGAGTTTCAATACAGATTTTTTTTTAGAATTAAAATTCTTTAATAATTATCAAAAAAAACCTGTAAGCATTAAATTCTATACTGTTATTCTAAATTCTTTCCATTCTCAGCTTAGATTTTTTTAACACATCATAAAATAACTATTTTCCTAATCTGAAAAGGGCCCTGTGTTTTTGTGTATCCTTGAGAGAATCACAAGGCTGATATTACTTCTCTTAACTGCTAAAAATCCCTTTAGTTATTTTCCAGGAAAAAAGCCAAACATCTCAGCATCATCTGGCCACCGATCTTGCCAGCTTAGCTCATCGTATGAGCCTGAAATAGGAATCATAGTAATAATAAGGACACAATGACAGTTGCAATCACTGTGATCCCCAGCGGTGACCGAGCCTGTACTTGCTCCGTCCATTTGCATGTACGGTTCTCTTGGCCTGAAATGCCCCTGATCCATCTGCAGAACAACAGCTCACCATTTAAGACTTAACTTGGACTCGGAGAGAAGACCTACCTGACTTTCTACTGCCTCTAACTGCATCCCCATAATTATTCCAATACATAGCAACGTACAGCTGGGGTTTAGCTCAGGTAGAGTGGTTGCTCTGTGCACTCTGAGGCGCTGGGTTCGATCCCCGGCACTGCAAAAATGGGAGAAGGAACTGGCAGCCCACTCCCGAAATAATCCCCAAATAATCAGCCACTGAAACCCCTCTGAATAGCAGAGCAGCACTGACATAGTGCCGGGCATGGCACAGAATCGGGAAGTATTCTGTTCTGTTGTATATATAGGGTCGCTATGAGTAGGAGCATATTCGAAGGCACCTAACAACAATAATGTAGCAACATACATTCAGCAGCTCTTGCCAGGCTATTGACTGTGTCTATTTCTGTCATTGCAGGGCATATGTAAAATCAGATTGCTTACTGTGGAGGTGGAGGAGGAGGAGGAGGAGGAGGAGGAGAAAGAACTCAGATTGCCCGGCCCCACCCCTGCAGTTTCTAACTCAGGAGTCCAAGAATGTACATTTCTAACAAGTTCTCAGATGATGTTGATGCTACTGGTCTAGGCACCAAAATGGAAGAAACTCTGAGCTAGACTATGATATTCCTAAAGGTGAGGCCTTCATCATTGCACCCCAGGAATAATAACTGGCTCTCAGCAGGTGCTTGACATTATCATTGTTGTTGTTAGATGCCATTGAGTCAGTTTCTGACTCATAATCCTGCATACGGGCTGGGATTTAGCTCAGTTGGTAGAGTGCTGGCTGAGCTGCAGTCTCTGAGGTCCCGAGTTCGATTCCCAACACCACAAAAATGGGAGAAGGGCCTGGCAATCCACTCCCAAGGCAATCCCAAAACAGTCAGCCATTGAAAACCCTAAGAGGGTCGCTATGAGTCGGATACCGACTCAATGACACCTAACAACAACAACAATCCTGCGTACAACAGGCGAAACAGATATTGTCAGTGCTTCTCTGCTATTCATAGGGTTTTCAGTGGCTGATTGCATTTTGGTTGTGGGTTGCCAAGTGCTTCTCTGTAGCCTGCAGCACCTGGTGTTCCCAGGCGGTCTCCCATCCAAGTACTAACCAGGTCCAACCTGGCTTAGCTTCTGAGATCTGACAGGCTCCGATGCCACAGTGCTATGGCTGCAGGCTGAGATTATTAGTGATCACTTAATTACTTTTAAATTGCAGGTGCCATGGCACACGCCTACAATCCTAGTTACATGGGAGGTAGAGGCAGGAGGATTGGGAATTCAAAGCCAGAGGCAGCCTGTACAACGTAGCAAGACCCTTTCACAAAATCAAAACTAAAAAGACAGTTGGGAGTGTAGTACAGCAATAGAGCACTTGCCCAGCATGTGTGATCCCCTGAGTTCAACCCCCTATACTACAGGAAAAAAAAAAAAAGTAAAATCAAACCATTTTATTTTACTTATTTAAATAGAAAAATAAAACCTCTCCCACACATATAGATCACACCACTAGAATGCCTCTTAACATAATGTGCAGTGTTTTTGTTTGTTTGTTTGTTTTTGTTTTTTGTTTGTTTTCTGTTTTTGTTTTTGTTGCAGTACTAGGGGGGTGAGCCCAGGGCCTCACGCTTGCATGCTTTGCAAGTGCTGGACGACTCACTCCAGCCCATTTTTTACTTTATTTGAGACAAGGTCTCGCTGAATTACACAGACTGCCTCTGGTCTCAAACTTGCAATCCTCCTGCCTCTGCCTCCCGAGACGCTAGGATTACAGGCGTGCGCCACCACGCCCAGCTATAATGTGCAGTGTGAACACACACAACTGGCTTACAACTATTTCCTTGGTCATACCTTTGTGAAATCTAGAAACTTCAATAATATGGGGTGAAAGTGTTAAAAATCAAAGATCCCCTTTTTTCATATGCATTGTTTGTGAAAAGCTCCTCACATTATGCATAACTGCTGTACTTTTCTCTGGTGCTCCAGTCCAATGGAAATAAGGCAGAGCCAGAAGGAGACAGATAAGAGAAGCCCTGGCTGTTCTTTTGCTTCTGATGTCGGCCTGGTAAAAGCTGTGACCATTTTCCCAAATCCTTATCTAGGCTCTTCATTCTGTCCCTCCTTTTCTGTCTCCATAATTATGATGGATTGACAGCACCAACCCCAAGAGTGCGCCTCAGGTAATCTGACCTTCCGGGTGTGTAAATGACCTTCCAGTAACAGAGACCACTGCCTTCCCAGACACACCTTCCCTCCAGTTGTGAGAAAGCCCTAAGAACACAGGCAAGTAAAGAAGCAATTCCTCTTGTAAAGGGTGGAAGGATGTCCCAGTACGCACAACTAGGGATAGAAGGGCACAGGGAGAAAGACTTTCTAGGAAAACAGTGGGGACAAACACAGAGGGGTTAAAACAGATGGCATATCCCATAACCGAAAGAATCACAATGTGATTGGAGATAGGACCAGGAAAGAATTTGGGGTCAAACTAGGGAAAGTTTAAACCCCTTATCACAAAAAGCAGATTTTAATCTGTCTTCTGTAACTCCTGTCAAAGGAGAGTGAAAATATCAGATCTACATCTTAGAAAGACACCTCTCGTCCTTGAATGAATGATAAGGAGGCACTGGAGGAGACATTCTCTACCTCACTTAAAAAAAAACAAAATGCCAATCCAAACTGCAAGGGAAACACATCACAAAGGAGCATGAACAAGGGTGTGCCTTTATCCAACACTGAACTAAAGACCTTTTATTTCCCTTTTCAATTCTTTCATGCCTGGATTCCAAGACAATATAAGGTAGGTAAAAAAAAAATTAAAAAAAAAAAAATTGAAGCAGTAAGCACCAGAGAAATTGCGAGGCAGAAGTCTTCAGTAGGAAGGAGATCAGCAAGCCTTCCTAGATTTGATCTTGGCCTTTAAAAAGTAAGAAGGAGCGGGGAACAGTGGTGCACACCTGTAATCCCAGCGACTGGAGAGGCAGAGGCAGGAGGACCGCAAGTCCGAGACCAGAGGCAGTCTGCGTAATTTAGCAAGACCCTGTCTCCAAAAGCTAAAAAAAAAAAAAAAAAAAAAAAAAAATAGGCTGAGGATGCAGCTGTGGTCCAGTACTTGCAAAGCATGTAAATGCGAGGCCCTGGGTTCAACCCCCAGTAATGCAAAGATAAATAAATAAATAATTTTAAAAATTAAAGAATTAAAAATAAGAAAGGCTTCTCCAGGATGAACAATGCCTTTTATAGTTGCTGAAGTCATTAGAGGCTTTGCATCAGAACTAAATTTACTTTGCTCTTTAAAAGCAACATCTTCTGAAACGTGCCTTAATCCCAAATTAACAACAGTCAAGTGATTCGATGGAGCAAACTGGGTATAAGAAGAAGGTAAACAAATATGTCAGTTCCATCACTTGCAAACAGAACCTCCGAAAATAGATCAAGTCATTTGACTTACCCTTTAACTGCAATTATGTTTTACAGTCCATTCTTGCGGTCGGAAGACAGGATAATGCATGCTGTACTCTGGAAAATCAAGCCTTTCTTTTAGAACAATTTCTCAGAACATATGAAGAAGAGGCAGCAAATTAAAAAAAAAAAAAAAAAAAGAATGATCCTCTGATGGCTGAGAAGAGAGATTTTAATTACGCTTTAGGTTGAAGGTGATAATTGACTTATATTCTGAAATGCCTTAACTCAAAGCACACACACAGATAAAACACACTGATCAAAGAGCGGCAGGGGATACACGGCTCCACATACATGAATTTACCAGGATGATGGAAGCTTCATATTTCAAAAAGTCTAAACATTTTTTCTTACAATCTATTTTGAAAGGTTAACAAAGAATTGTAAAATATGTTCTAGAATGTCCACATGCAGCCAAGAAGAAATAATGGGGGCCAGATTGATACTTCCCCTGGAGATAATGAAAGACCAGTCAAAATTCATGAAGCCATGCTTTTCAGACATTGGACAACAGGGAGCACCCAGGAGGATGGGCAGCAGGGAGCACCCAGGTGAACCTCAACAGGATGGAAACAAAGGAGCTAAGCCCCAGGGTCTTCACCCCCACACCTGGACACAGGGAAAAGGAACCCAGGCAGGCCCGGGTCCTATCTCCAATCATATTTCGATTCTTTCGGTTATGGGATATGCCATCTGTTTTAACACCTCTGTGTTTGTCCCCACTGTTTTCCTAGAAAGTCTTTCTCCCTGTGCCCTTCTATCCCTAGTTGTGCGTACTGGGACATCCTTCCTCCCACCCTTTACAAGAGGAATTGCTTCTTTACTTGCCTGTGTTCTTAGGGCTTTCTCACAACTGGAGGGAAGGTGTGTCTGGGAAGGCAGTGGCCTCTGTTACTGAAAGGTCAGGTGTCTCTGCACTGAGCACTTGGGACTAAAACAGATGGGACATGTCATGGTTTGAATATAAAATGTCCCCCAAAGATCATGCACTTTAACATCAGGCCATCAGCAGGTGGCGCTGTCTGCAGAGGCTCTGGAAACGCTGCGAGGCAGGATCTAGCTTGGGAGAAGTGGCTCCCTAGGGCAGGCCTTTGGAGGTTTTTACCCCAGACCCGCAGCCCAGGTCGTTGTCTGCCTCCTGTCCCGGGCCACCGTGAGGTCATGGGCCACAGGCCTTGCTGCATGCCACCACCACGCCTGCCCCACCCCCATCATGGACTGATCCTCTAATTGTGAACTTCAGATAAACCTTTCCTCCGTGAGTTTACTTCCGCTGGTTTCTTGGCTACAGCAATGACAGCTGACTAATACAGCACAGCACCTTGCCATTTATACATCACAAGTCGAAGCATTTACAGAACACGATCACGTTCTTCTTGATGACAAATTGTCACACGTACCGATGCCACGCTCTGATACTGTGAGGACCATGAGTAAGAGCTGGCAAGGTTTGTCACCAACACTGGGGATCTTGTGCATTCGGGCACGCACTCCTGACAAGGTGTGATTTCCGCACTTCCTAACAGGCTGGCAGCTCATGAGAGGGCAGCAATAGTTGCCCCACCCCAGAAGTTTGTGGAATCTTCTCTTCCTCCCCTTCCTAATCACCCTAGCACCGTGTAGGGGCAGGCTCTAGATGACAACTGCAGTGGCTCTCCAGAGTGAAGCCAGGACATTGGAACCAAGGTTGTTGTGACGTCTCTGTTAACAGCCTGGCCTTTCTGATTCTCTGGGACGGTCCAAGCAAGGGAACTATGCCCTGACACACAGTAGTGATGCGAGTAACCACTGAATTAACTACATGTGTTCCTTGATTAAAAATGGGGTTACATCTTGATAAGCCCATCATTAAGTCAAAAATGTACTAAGTCAAAAATGCTCAATACACCTAATTTACCAAACAGCCCAGTTTAGCAACACAGCACGTGGCAAAATAGGGTTGGTTTCTTCTCATGATCGGTGGGCTAGGGCTTGCTGCTTCTACTCAGCATGGAGAGGGAGAGAGAGAGAGAGAGGATCAGATTGCATGTGTCTAGCTCAGGAAAAAAACCAAATTCAAAATCTGCAGTATGGTTTCTATTGAATTCATATTGCTTTCACACCTCCATAAAGTTGAAAGATTGTTACCGTCAAATCACTGAAAGCCAGGACCATCTGCAATTAGTTAGTTGGTTAAACTTATAAAGAAAGTGTTCTGGTCAAAACACTCAAGCAAGCTGGGTGTGGTGGTACATGCCTGTAATCCTAGCATTTCAGAGGCTGAAGTTGGAGGTTCTATGTGAGTTCAAGGCCATCCTGGGTTAAATAGCAAGTTCCAGGCCAGCATGGACTACAGAGTGAAACTCTGTCACCAAAAAAAAGTGTGCATCTTCTTTTCTGAATTCATAAGCTATTCATATTTAGACTGACATGCACAGACCAGGTAGATGCCCTGCAATAATAAGAAGACTCTCAACTTCCTCACTAAGGGAGAGTCAAGGTTCTCCTCAAGATTATGGGGGCAACTGGCCAAGCCACCCCTTCCTTCCTGTAGTGGACCTCTTTGTAGAGGAATAATTCCACAACAGGAATTTAACATCTCCAGTTGAGAAACACTGACCTAAATTGATTATTTACTTATTTGATAATAAAGATGAGGATATAGTCCACCAGAGGTATGAATTAAGTTTCAACTAATATGTTAACAACAACTAATTGGTAGTGTTAGCCTGATGGCATGTCTAGGGAAAAGTGCTACAGCTGATATATGCTGCCTGCCATGAGTTGAAGAAGAATGCTGTGTCTGTCGGGTTTTTTGGTTGCTATGACAAAATACCTGAGTCAAGCTAACTTTATAAAGAAAAGAGGTTTAGGTCTGGAAGTATGGCTCGGTGATAGAACACTTGCCTGACCCAAAAAAACCCTGTATTCAATCTTCATTATGGAGGAGGAAGTGGAGAAGGAAAAGAAGGAGAAGAAGGATGAGGAGGAGGAGGAAGAGAAGAAATTAGTTTATTCAGCTGAGAGTTCTAATGAGTCAAGATCCAATCTCACACAGCCCCAAGGGTATAGCCTCTCATGAGTGTCTAGCAGTGGGTGGTCTCCACAGCACAGCAGAAACCTGCATGAGGAAGCAATCTCATTTCAATTCAGGAAGCCAGAGAGCTGGGGTGGGGCCAGATCTTGGCTTTTGTAACAACCCTCTTACAAGAACTGACCAGAGGCCCACAAAAAATACCTAAATCCTTTTCTTTTTTTTATTGGAAAATTTTAATATACAACTTAATGTGTTTCATTCTGACATGCATTTCATTGTGACATTTCCATGTATGCGTTTCATTGTACATTGCACAGATAACTTCCCCCTTACCCTCTTGTACACCTCCTCCCCTACCTCCCACCCCCTCACCAAAGGCCTCTCTTCTACATTGCATGTCTTTTTGTGGGATTAAAACTACCTTAATCCTTTTCAAGGGCATGCCCTCAATTGACCTCAGGACCTCCCAGTAGGCCCCATCTCTTAAAACCACCATACCACTTCCCAATACCACCTCCCTGGGGACCTAGCTTCCCATGCAGGAAACTTTGTGGGGACAAACAATATCCAGACCACAGCAAGTAGTTTGTTATCATCACTAAACTCACAAGAAGCAGCTGGACAGGCAAAGACAGGTGACAGACACAAGGATGAAAAGTGGAGTTGGCCCCAGTGAAATCCAATATCATCTTCTCTTGAAACCCAAAACCATCATCTCTTGAAATCCAATACCATCATCTCTTGACCCACCCCCCCAGAAAGATGAACAGAGACTTAAAAGCATGCTTCTGCTTCAAATGCTTTTGGGAGGCAGGCATGGTGGCACATGCCTGTAATCCCAGAGACTCGGGAATTAGAGGCGGGAGGATCACAGGTTTGAGGCCAGAGGCAGCCTGTGTAACCTAGCAAGATGCTGTCTCAAGAGAAAAAATAAAAAAGGGGTTGAGGGCACAGCTCAGCAGTAAAGCACTTGCAAAGTATGTGCAAGGCCCTGAGTTCAACCCCCAGGTACTGCCAGAAAGAAAAAAAAAAGCATTTGACTAGCCAGGCATGGTGGTGCACACCTGTAATCCGAGCACTCAACAGTATAAGGCACGAGGAGTACAAATTCTAGGCCATCCTTAGATACACAAGATCCACTCCAGCGTGAGCTATCTAGTGAGACTCTGTCTCCAAAAAAACACATTCAACTGGGAATACCCTATGAAAAAAACCTCAGAAGAAACTCTAGTTGACCACTCACTAATAAGTTCCTTCTTCTATCAGAGAATGCACTAAACCATAAACGGCAGCTGAGAAAGAGAGCTGATTTTACCCACATCCTCAAAAACCTGGCAGCACTAAGTGTCAACCCAGAAACCATAATTATCATGAAAGAAAACGGAACCACTTTCTTCTGAGCCATGTAATCTATGTGTAAGAAGGGGGAGGCAGCTTTCTCCAAGAACCACTGATTGTTCAAGAATGTAACCGCTAAAGCAGAACAAATCAGTCTGAGGTGGAACATCTCAGTCTGGATTACTTACACGTCTGATTGTCAACAGGGTCTTGATCGCTGGTAATCTAACCGTTTGGTCCTTCACCTCTCTGTACCTCACTTTCGCTCATCGGGTAAACAAAGATAAAAGAGTACTCATACCTACTAGTGTCGTTAGGCTGAAGAGATCAGATAATAATAGAAGTCATATACAGTAAGGATTCTATAAATGTCAGCTGATATTGTTTGATGTCAGAGCTGTATTTAATCTAGACAGCATCCACCAGCCTGTGCTGTATTTGCCAGTAACTTAGCAACAGATGGTATTAAGAAATTAGAGGTTCAAAAAAGTATCATTCAAAGGGTCTGTATTCACAGTCTAGTATTTTTTCTTTTATAAATTTCCTTTAGAAAAACTGAAATTTGTTCAAACCGTATCTTTTGCAGGTCCAAAGTGTTCTTCTTAGTCCTTAGTGGAATTAAAGAAAATTGATCACCACACTATCCTCCCTCCCCCACCCATCACACATGTCTGCTTACAGTCTAATTCTTGAGGCAAAAGAAACCCCAATCTTTGGGTTTTTAAAACAAATCACACAACAATTAATAAAGTGAAAAGCAGATGCTATCAGAATTTTCCTGGTCCCAAATCAGTGATTCTAAGCAAAAGAGTAAGAAAAGCCCATGTTTTCAGTACGTTGAGAGAAAGGCATGAAATAGCAAACTGTCCACAGTGGCTAGGAGCTAAGGAAAACAAGCATTTACATTTCCTTTTCTTGGCATTCCAGTCTATAGCATTTCATCATGGAACGAAGAACCATAAGGTAACCAATATCCAATAAAAGAAGAGCCGCAGCAGAGACAATCACAGTGCCACTAATGTAATCAGCTGTCTGCAAAAGCCATGCTTTCCCATGGTTTTCTAAACTTGGGATAAGGATAGAAAATCAATTATGATTTTGCTTGTTCAACTTCTTTTTTCACTTTGGAAGAAACTGCTCATTTTTTCTGTGTGAAAAATCCCAGCACAACAGATTTGTGGATCATCAGGGCTGGAAGGCACTTAGCACTCATGATGCACAGTGATGACCAAGGTGTGGTCCAAGCATTCCTTACATCAGAAACACAAGTAATGCTTGTTTAAAATGTAGATTCATGAGTTGTTCTTCAACAAACTTATTCTCTCTTCCTTTGGTTTACTTTTCTAGGCCTCCCATGAAGAGATATGTGGCCCTGTGATTCAACGTTAGCCAATGGAACATGAGCAGAAGATATATAATTAGAACAAGCTTGGAAGGCACATGTTGGAGATGGCAGAGCCACAATATGGAAGGAACCTGGGCCCTGGAATCATAATTTAGGAGAGAACTTTATGTAGACAAGAAATAGCCTTTTATTCAATTAAGCAGTATAATTTTGGACTTTGTTTTAGGAGACAGCCTTTTCTAACTAATGCACAGGGCACTACTTTGTACATATGAAGTGAGACCTTGGAGAGTGTTAAAGAAAAACTTATTGTAAAAAACCTATTTCAAGACTTATACAATAGATCGGGGGTCCCCAAGCCCCAGGCCATTAACTGGTACTGTTGTGAGCAGCAGGTGAATGAGAAAAGGCTCATGTATATTTATACAATAAAGGTAATGCACTTGAATCATCCCGAAACTACCACCTATCCCAGTCCATGAGAAAACTGTCTTTCACAAAACCATTCGCTGGTGCCAAAAAGATTGGGGACTGCTGCAATAGAGATATCCCAAGAAAAGAAAGAGAGAGAGCTCAACTCCAAATATGGCAAGGACAAATGAGTATTTATAGCCAAGGAACTGGGTAAGGGGTCAATGGATGAAAAAGTACTAAGAGGAAACAGCAAGAGAAGAAGGATTCTTGATACATCAGTCTAACAGGATTCTTGATAAAGACAAGCCAATGACTTATATGTCAAAGGTGAGTGATGAGGAACTTGACTGATATTTCAGGGGCAAGGTGGATAATATAGCAGTATCTTTCCTAACACTGGACTGGACAAGCCAAAGAGAGGACAGCACTAAGATCAATGCCTAGTCTAAGAGAGGGATGAAAGGAGCTTGACTCAAGTTCAGTCAAGGAGAGAGTCTGTGTTGAGATAGGGCCCTGAGCTAGGCACTGTGGCAGACACCTTTAATCCCAGCTACTCAGGAGGCTGAGGCAGGAGGACTGAGAGTTCAAGGCCAGAGGCAGGCTGTGCAATTTAGCAAGACTCTGTCTCAAAATAAAAAAATAAAAGAGAGCTCAGGATCCAGTTCAGTGAAAGAGCAGTTGCCTAGCATATGCAGCACCCTGAGTTCAAACTCTCAATACTATACAAAAAGGAGGAGGAGGAAGAGGAGGAGGAGGAGGAGGAGGAAGAGGAGCAGGAGGAAGAGGAGAAGGAGGAAAGGAAGGAGAAGGAAAGGAGAAGGGAGAAGGAGGAGAAGAAAAAGGAGGAGGAGGAGGAAGAGGAGGACGAGAAGGAGGAGGAGGAGGAGGAGAAGGAGGAGGAGAAGGAGGAGGAGGAGAAATAGAAGGAGGAGGAGGAGGAGGAGGAGGAGGAGGAGGAAAGGGCCCTCTATCTTTTAACAATCTCATGTCAGATTCGAAAATGATCTGAAAGAGGTGAATCCCCACACCAGGCTACACAGATGACTACTGAACTTACCAAGACTTGAAGAACTCACCAGTGACTAGTCAGGCTTGATTCAGTGTTTTACTAGCTGACGTATTAAATATCAAATTCAAATGTATCTCATACATACCTACTACCCAGCATTCAAAGCAACTTTCCACTACCTTGGAGCATCTTCCGCAGAAAGCATAAGTGCCTAAAAGGTAGAAACCATGGAAACCCCCTTTCATCTCATAGCTTTAACTCTAAAAAACAAAGAGAAGAAAGGCTGGAAAGGAATGGGTTACAAAGAACCCTATCAAGGACATGGCCGGGCCTGTCATATTCCCCACCTGCTTTTGGTCACTGGAAATAATTAAACCCTTTCATAGCAGACAAGAGATAATGAACAGACATTTCAGAGCAGCTCCCCAGATATTATGACCATGAGAAGTGGGGAGAGGCAACTGTTCCCACAAAACAATTACCTTAGAGGGCCACAGGAACTCCACAGCCCACAACCCCCTTTAGAACTGGATGTAGACCCTATGGGTCGTTCTGCTATGTATCTTCACTGGTGTCATCTCAGATCTCCATTAAGATAAAATCTAATTTTTTAATGGCAATCCTAAAATGTACAGTCGACCCTCCATAACCCATACAGACCTTTCCTTGCCACATTTCCCTAAACAAGATAGCAGAATTATTCACACTTCAGCAAGGGTTTAGCCCAAATGCTCCACACTTTCTGAGAACCCGGGTTCAATCCTCAGTACTGCAAAAAATGGGAGAAGGATGTGGCAATCCACTCCCCAAGCAATCCCGAAATAATCAGCCATTGAAAACTCTATGAGGTTCGCTATGAGTCAGACCCAACTCAATGGCACCTAACAACAACAACTCACATAGCATTTGCATTGTATTAAAAATTATAAGCAATCTAGAGGTGATTTGCTGTATACAGAAAGATGTGCATAGGTTCTATGCAAATACCATGGCATTTTATATCAGAGACTTCAGCATCTGCAGATTTTGCTGTCCCAGAGGTATCCCAATTTTCTGGGGTTACCAGGGGACAACTGTAATTATGCAGAGCTAAGTGTTAATATATTTTCAGTGCGTTCTTCTTTTCCTCTTAGCCTCTCTTCCATTCCTTGCAAATCTCCCCAGTGAACCCCTATTTGACCATCAAGGACCAATTTAAAACCATAATAAGAAATCACCTGACCCACCACTACCCACCACTGGAACAAACTCCCCAGATACCAGACTCCTGTGGTCCATCAGTTTTGAATCCCTTTCCGTTTCTGAAATAACATTTCTGATGTTCGTGAGGGACCAAAAAATCATATTTTCTAGCTGGGGTTTCCATAATGGAGCCCTAAACTATTGTGGCTTTCCAAGTTTTGATTCTCAAGGAGACTAAGAGTATCCCTACCCCTCTTGCAAATCCCCTAAAACACTGGGATTTGAAATTCATTGCATGCAACATAAATCTGACTGGTTACATAATATAAAACATCAGACAGAGCTGGCTCTCATTCAAGTCATTTAGAACATATTTCATAAAAGCTGGACCTCATGGGATACAGCCTCCCACAAGCCAAAAAGAAGCCAAAGCAAAACCGCAGTCTCTCTAAACTGTTCATCCCTAGACCCTCCTCGGTCTCAAATTAAAACAGCCATGAGGGCAGAAATTGATGGGATTTCATTAAGTGAAACATTTCATGAAAATCAATTCTAACCTCGGTAGCTCCTAGCAGCAGGACTTGCGTTTATATTAACGGCATTAAAGATAAGCTGTCCTGCAGAAATTACAACAGCAGTTATCCATCAACTTTTAATATACTCTTTAAGTTGGAGGCACTAAAATTTTAAATTTGTACTGGCTTCGCTGTCATCATCGGCAGCGTAGCACTGAGTCAGTCTGCATCCACACAAGAAAACAGCAACTGAGGGATAAGAGCTTCCTGATTTAAAAATAAATCAATAAATTTCTACTGAAAATTTCTACACACTTCTTAGGGCACTATATTTCAAAGGAGTAAAATATCTAGACTAACACAATGGTTTAAAAGCCTAAGGGCCCCGGTCTCATAAGTTTCATGCTTGTGCTGTGAAAATCTGCAAGGAAAAAAAATGCGAGCTAGATGACTAATGGCTACGGTATTAATTTCATACTTTTATTCTCCATAAAGCACTAAAGCAAAGTTTGTTAGTTTGTGGAAAATGAGACTGAAGTTCAGCAAATAATGGTCCAACATCCAAATCAACAGGTCTACCATTAAATACTGAAGAATTTAAAAACTCAGCCATCTTTTCTAAGGAATTGTTGTTGTTGTTAGGTGCTGTTGAGTCAGTGTCTGACGCATAGCGACCCTACGTACAACAGGTGAAATACTACTATCAGTGCTTCTCTGCTATTCATAGGGTTTTCAATGGCTGATTGTTTTTTGGGAGTGGGTTGCCAGGTACTTCTCCCAAGCATAGAGCACCTGAAGTTCCCAGGTGGTCTCCCATCTAAGTACTAATCAGGCCTGGCCCTGCTTAGCTTCTGAGATCTGACGGGATCGAACGCCACTGCAGTACAGCTGTAGGTATTTCTAAGAAATTAGAAAATACAATGACTATTTCTGCTATAGACAACTTTATGATCAGTCATGAACAGGTAACGCTTCCATGGGAAATGTCAACCACCATATACCAGGCAACGTCAAATGTCATAAGCTAAAGTGAGAAATGGTCTCTGTTAATAAGTTAATTGTGACCTGGACCAAGATACTTAAACTCCAAGTCCTCTGGTGGTGGTGGTGGTGGTGGTGGTGGTGGTGGTGGTGGTGGTGGTGGTGGTGGTGGTTGTTGTTGTCAACTCTATAAAATGAAGAATCAGGATTCATTTTGTTACTATGTCCCGGTTAGGTTCAATAATCTGTAGTGATATGATAGCATTACTTATTGAAAATCTTCTAGAATGTTCTTTAGCCACAGTTCTTTTATATTATACTTCCCCTGGTTTCACTGCAGAAGGAGCAATGTTCACTACAAAGGACTCTTCTATGTAAGGTACAAACTTTGTGGGAAATAATCTGACAAATCTGGGAGATTTGAAGCTTCTATTAGCCATTCTGAATGTTGTCTAGAATTCCAACAAAAAGACCTCCAATGTGGACCTTTAGTGACTGCACTGAATTCTCACTGTCACTACAATGCTGCTCCATCACTGCCCCAGGCGGCCAAAATCTCAGGCTCTTAAACTCCAGGCAGCACCCAAGGCCTGTCCTCCTCATAAGGAGACCTGGGCCATCCCAATTCCTTAAAAATTCTAAGGATTAAGACTACCATCCATTCCTACCTGAGCTGGAATACATCCATAAAATCCTAAGGGTTGGGCCGCTCCAACCCAGGAAAATAAAAACAGCCAAAAAAGGAGGAACAACAAGTGGAAAGTGGGGTTTCGTTGCTTGAATATTTGGTTTGGGTTTTGGGAGGTTGGTTTCATGTTTTTGTTGTTGTTGTCGCTGCTGCTGCTGTTGCTGCTATTGTTGTTGTTTTAACTAACTCCACCATTAGATGAAGTTTCTGCAGCTGAAAAATATAAGCAATCTCTGGCTGCTTTCTAGTGAAGATAGATATTTAAATTCTAGCTAAACAAGCCTCTTGACTCACATATCAACTCTACGCACAGACACCAAACATAATTCCATTTATCTCACACTAAGATTCACTGGTGATGACTTTCACACAGGTCACAGAGCCTCCAATGAAACCTTCCATGCTCACATTCATGGTGGACTAGTACAAGAGCAATGCTTATAGGCTTTACTGAATGAAGACCGGGAATTGATGAAGTATAAATGGAAAGGGGCAGAGGAGGCAAAGAAAGTAGAAAAGACATATATTAGTCTTCCCTTATCCACCATTTCACTTTCTGCAGTTTCAGTTACCTATAGTCAACCATGGTCCAAAAATATTAAGTGGAAAATTCCAGAAATAAATAATTCACAGGCTGTAAATTATGCATTTTTCTGAGCAGCCTGATGAAATTTTATGTTGTCCCACTCCATCCTGCTCTGTCTTGTACAGGGCATGAATCATCTCTTTGTCCAATGTATCCACACTATATATGCTACCTTCCAGTTAGTCACTTAGTAGCTCTCTTGGTTATCCGGTCAACTGACACAATATCACAATGCTTGTGCTTTAGTGACCTTTCCTTAATAATGGCACCAAAGCACAAGAGTAGTGATGCTGGCAATGTATATGTCCCAGAGCAAAGTAAAATGCATTCCAAAGCAAAAAGTACGTCCTTAAAGGTACTTTCTTAAAGTGAAAAGGTGAGAGTTCTTGATTAAGGAAAGGAAAAGTTCACATGCGGAAGTTGCTAAAATCTGAGGTAGTTCTCCTTGTTAATCTCTTCCTGTGCCCAGCTGGGTGTGGTGGCACACGCCTATAATCCCAGCGGATTGGGAGGCGGAGCCAGGAGGATTGCAAATTCGAGACCAGAGGAAGTCTTCGTAACTTAGCGAGACCCTGTCTCAAAAAATAAAGAAAAAAAAAAAAGGGCTGGGGGCGGCAGCTCAGTGGTCCAGCACTTGCCGAGCATGCAAGCGCGAGGCCCTGGGTTCAACCCCTAGTACCGCAAAAAAAAAAAAAAAAACCAACTCTTACTCTGCCTAATTTATAAATTAAACTTTAACTTAGGAATGTATGCACACACACAAAAAAAATCACAGGGTAGGTATGCTCGGTACTATCTGTGGTTTCAGACAACCACTGGGGTTCTTGAAATATGAGAGGGGACCATGCTGTACAAACTGCCCCCAACATATCAGTAACAGATACTCATTCACTACCAAGGAAACTTTTTTCCACAGTGGCACCCTCCCCTCAACCCCAATAGCAGCAACTGGGCCACTCTGGGCCAGATCCTCAAAGCCCTTTTAGTACAAAATATAGCTGCACTGCATTAGTGTCAATGAAAACAAAGGTAGAACATAGAAAAGTTATAAATCTGACAGTAAAATTGAAGCAGTGCAGTAAAGTTCAAAAAGAAAAGATGGCACTTAAAGAAAAGAAGATTTAATTGGAAGACATGGGGTGGCTGGGGATGTTCTAGGAAATTCTGAAGTGGGCTTCTGAGAGCAGAGCCCTTGTTTATTATGAAGAATTCTACGTAAAGACCGATATCAATATTACTCTTACCTTTATGAACCAATTATTAGGGCAATTTTGGATCCTAAATGGAATCAGAACTGCAGAAAGACAAAAGGAAGAGGAAATGGTTGGAAAAAAAAAGCAGAGAAGATGGTGAAAGTGAAGAAAGAAGAGGGAATGTTACTAAGATCACTGAGTAAGCATCATAACAGGATGGGGAATGTGAGAAGGAGTTGTCTGCATAAAAGAGTGAGCTGTGAATTGAAGGATGCAGGAGCGCTGAAAGCAAATGGAAATGAAGAGCCTGTGGCTTAAATGCTTCTCTGCAGCATCCATGGAAGTGTCTGTCAGACAACCATCAACCTGAGAAATGAGGAGATGGAGTCAGACCCGGGATGGGCACTTGAACGAGTCAAGGTCCTCAAGGGAAACAGGTCCTACGTTTCTATACCTATGTACACACACCCACACATACATCCACACACATAAAGAGACTTACTACAAGGAATTAGTTCATGTGATTCTGGAGGCTAACATGTCCAAAGATTTGCAGTGGGCAAGCTAGAGGTCCAGGACAATGACGGTGTGGTTCCAGTCCAAGGCCAAAGGCCAGGGGAAAAGCGATGTTCCAGACCCAAAGTCAATGAGGTAAGAGAAATTGCCCTTTATTTGGGGTTTCCCACTGGGGTGGGGAGGGGCTGTCGGCCATTTATTCTGTTCAGGTCTTCAGCTGACTGCATGAGCCCACCCACGATAGGGAGTGCCATCTACTTCATTCACTCCATCAATGCAAATGACAAGCTCATCTAGAAACACCCTCAGAAATATACCCAGAATGTTTGACCAAATACCTGACCACCCATATGTGGGCACCACGTGGCCAGGCAAGTTGACACATTAAAGTGAACCATCCCAGCACTCCATGTGTAACAGGCCCCGATAAAAACATCTGACAAAAAGTAATGACACCTAAAACATCTGTAGTGGCCAAGATGACAGTGTCCAAGCTAGAAGTGCAACTTGGAAAAGCCCAAGAAAGGGACTGACCATGAAGGTGTCTAACAAACACGCAATCCCAAGCCCACTAGACCGTGGGCTATAACATCCCTAGCACTTGTGACTCCACGTTCAGAACCGGGGCAGCTCTTGGCAGACGGGGACAACCTCTGCAAGACAGGCTACCAAATCCTCAGATTCCGCACCCAGGTTTTAACATCAGAGAGTCCAGTTCTACCAGGTTAGTACAGTGGCCTCTACTCTTGAAGCTCCTTGTCTGAGACCTGTCCAGCCTCAGTTTCCCTATTCGAAATAGTAAATATGATAAAAGCACCTTCCTGCAGAGATGGTATGGGGCCTAAATGATGCATAAAGGAATTAGCACAATGCCAGACGCATATGAAGCACTCAATATTTAGTGTCTGTTTTTGTTTTACCTTTTGTTTTTTAATTAATTGCTAGTTCCCTGTACAATGGTTCCACTCAGAAAAAATCAATTACTTGCACAGAGAAATCTGCCTGGCAACCGCACAATCCTCTCTTCTTTCTTGGGTAGACCAAGTTTGGAGTCAGGCAATCCACTATGTAAAGGACAGGAGGCCTCTCTGAAGACTGACCAAAGCTATGCAAAAAATGTTCACACCTAGGCCTCACTGAATTAGACAGAAAAGCAAATGTCTGGCAGGCTGAGAGGAAGGAGGGCCAGTGAGGGTTGGGGCACCTCCTCTGGGCAATCAGCCTGGTATCAGGCAGCCACCACATGCCTGGCCTTGCCTCTTCCCTCTCCATGGAATACAGGGAATGAAAGAAGGAGCTGCCTGTGAATAGTGCAGTTGTGGAAAACACGACTCCCTGGCCCCCAGAGCACCACTGCACGGCTGCCCTTAGCAACACCTTTTATCAAAATAGAAATTAATCAAAAAGGGGCTGCGGTGCAGCTCAGTAGTAGCGTACTTGCCAAACAAGGCCCAGAGTTTAAAACCCCAGTACTGAGGGAAAAAAAAAAAGGAAAGGAAAAAAAGAAAGAGAAAAACAAAAAAAGAGCATTTCTGCCCATCTGCTGTTATTAGATCAAGAAGGCAGGATCCAATCTCCCTCTCTCCTGGAATATATAAGGCAACTCTGAATCCTAAGGTAACTGGAATCCCCACAAATCCCCTTTTCAAAGGTGCCCCTCCCAATTTCTCCATCACTAACAACGGTGCCACTGTGCTCTTCCAACAGGAAGCAGGTCCAGGATGCTTCTCCGGAATGGTCCATTGGCTTTCTGCAGGAAGTAGGTCCTCACAGGCTTGGCCACTCCTCCTGCAAACCCGCTGTGAAAGCATCACAGTCGCCCAGGCCCTGCCTCCCACCAGATGGAAGTTTCTTCAGGGCAGAACAAGCACTTCCTCTCTGCTTACTACTTTCCAGGGTCTGGGAAAGTGCAGAGCACCCAGAGGGCATCCTAAAGGCATCCACAAAAAGCAGTGTTGACCCACAGAGGGACCAGAGGGACACGGGGCCTCATCCTTCCTTGGGAATTCATGGAAACAGTCCTTGTGGGCTTTAGACGTTATTAATCAGGATCTCATCTATCCGGTCTGTTAGTTAAACTAAGAAGCCAAACGGAGACTTTCAGAGGAAGAAAGTCCACTCAAGATGGATATGGCAGGCTGGGCATGGTGGCACCCCCTCGTAATCCCAGCACTCTGGAGGCTAAGGCAGGAGGACCATGAGTTTGAGGCCAGCCTGGGCCACACAGTGAGACACTGTCTCAAAAAACACACAAACGAATAAATAAATAAATAAGGATATGCCAGAGTCGCCACATGCTAAGCCAAGCCTTGTCATCTGCATCATTCCACAGAGTGATTTGTCACTCCGAAGTGAGCATAAATCCAGCCGAGAGCGGCAGGGACAGCCAGTCAACAGGGCCACAGGCACTCGGACACGCCGTCCATCAGGCCTGCTAATATCTGGGATGCCCAACCTCAGGCAGGGACAGAAAGACATGATGACTCAGATGCCCAAATGGCACACATTTGATTTAGCGCATCATCTTATCATGAATTTTTAAATGCCGACAACTCACCCAGTATTACATACATATATGAAAGTTAGCCAAGTCTACACATGGCGGAGTAAGCCAATTCAAGTGACCTTCAGGATTCTGACACGAAGAAAAGCACCATGCCCACGTGGACAGGAGAGTCTGGAGCTCAGAACAAGGAGCCGTCACGGAGGCTGGGGAGCAGTCAGGGCAAATGCACGCTACTCTCTGCGTACTCCTTCCTCTGGAGGGGAAGACATGCAGAAATGTGGGAGTGAAGCAGTTTGCCCAAGGGGAAAAGACTGGACAATTAGGTTCTCGAAGAAACTCAATACCAAACTGAGTGAACGTGTGTGAGAAAAAGAGGCATACAGACAGAGAGACAAAAATCTGTCTGTGGAGCTTGCAATATAGTAATAGGAGATGGAAGAACAAGAGACATCATAAATAGTAAATCTGATAGCATGGTTTTTCAGTCAGACTTTTATTGCTCTGACAAATATCTTACAGAAACAGTGCAAAGGAGGAAGTGCATATTTTGCTTCATAGTTTCAAAGGATTCTGTCTGCAGGTGCCTGGTCCCATAACTTTGGGCCTGAGGCAAGACTGAACAAGATGGCGATGACAGGAGGTGAAGCAAAGCTGCTCACCTCACAGCAGCCAGAAAACACAAGAGAGACAGCCTGCACTAATGGGCAATCCTCTCTTTTCTGCTTTTGTTCCATTGGTCCCTTAGCCTACTGGACGGTGACACCCACATTCAGGGTAAGCATTCTCCCCTCAGTTGCTGTCCCACATGCCAATTGTCTCTGGAAACACCCTCACAGAAGTGTGCTTTACTAATCTCCTAGGTGTCTCTCAGTGTGATCTACTTGACAATCAAGATTAACTGTAAGAGAAAAGTGATAAATGCTACAGATAAAATTACAGCAAGGCTCACACTAATAGAAGGGCAATTTAAAATACATTAGTCAAGACAGGCCTCTGTGAAAGAGATTTGTGGACATATACTGAAAGGAAATGTGGATACAGAAGAAGAGCACTCTAGGAAGAATGCTTTAAGATACAGATTTTTGCCTACATTTTTTCTAGTAAATTCCAAAGGTTTAGAATAAATCATAGTAGTAACAGGTACTTGGTAAAATATATCTTGAATGGTTAAAGGCATTCATTAAGGAATGACATAGGTCTATACACACTACCATAGGAAGATGTTCATGAGACCTCCTAAGTTTTTAAGATATTTTTTTAAAAAGCACGAGCCAAACACTGGGGTGTAGTAATCCCAACAACTTTGGAGGTTGAGCTAGAAAGATAACTTGAGCCCAGGAGTTTGAGACCAGCCTGGACAACATTTTGAGATCCTAGTGGGCTGTGATTTAGCTCAGTTGGTAGAACGCTGCGCTGCAGTCTCTGAGGTCCCGAGTTTGATTCCCAGCACTGCAAAAATGGGAGAAGGACCTGGCAATCCACTCCCAAGGCAATCCCAAAACAGCCAGCCATTGAAAACCCTATGAGGGTCGCTATGAGTTGGATACCGACTCAACAGCACCCAACAACAACAACAACAATCTTTCAAAAAAGCAAAGAGAAAAGGAAAGAAAAAAAGAAAAGAAAGAAAGGAGGGAGAGAGGGATCAAAGGAAGGAAAGAGAAGAAAGAAAGAAGAAAAGAAGAAAGAAAAAGAAAGAGAGACAGAAAGAAAAGAAAAAAGAAAGAAAGAAAGAGGGAGGGAGGGAAGGAAAGAAGGAAGGAAGGAAGGCAGGCAAAAAGAAGAAAGAAAGAAGAAAAGAAAAGAAAGAAAAAGAGAAAGAGAAAGGGAGGGAGGGAGGGAAGAAATGGAGGGAAGGATGGAAAAAAGCAAAGAAAGGAAAAAAGACACATAAGAAAACAACATGTGTAGTACAAGCCTTTCTATGTACATGTAAAACAAAAATCCCCTTTCTCTCCAAGCAATCCATCCCTAAAGCCTGGGGGTGAGGCAGAATGAAGCAGGCATTCACATGGGGGGGGGGGGGCCAGGATGTCAACGAGTGGGGTGTCAGACTCTGACCCAACAGGGAAAGGAGAGGGTCAAACAGAATGGAGTTTAGCATGGAGTGTATGAGCCCAAGCAGGCCAAGGAAGGCATCCACAAGGAGTCAGGGAAGAGATTAATTTCAAACATTTGCGTTGACTGAGTAAGTAAAGATACAGGATAAGCAGCACCGGACTTCTCTTTATCAGAGATGGAATTTAAACACAGAAAGAGAGAGAACTAAATGAACTCCGTGGAGCTGAATCATAATCAATGGTGCTTGTGTGAACTCACATGTATAAATATATAGCTCCATAATGAGAGTCTTGGGACCATGACACCCCAATCAGCAGTGAGCACACTTAAATCTCCAGATTTTGGCTTCTACGTCCCGATATCTTGAAGAAATTGCTAGTTCCCTCACTGGGGCAAGGAAAGTGATTGCAGGAAACACATAGAAGAATGCAAGGAAAGAAAAGAGAGCACTAGTAGGTAACTTATTCTCACGTGGTTTCAAAAAGAGTTTGGCAGAAAGAAATTTCTTTTGCATTATATACTCGTCTTTCTGTGACTGTTTAAGCTTTTTCTTTAGTTATAAAAAGAAAAAAGAAAAAAGAAAAAAATCTTTGCTACAGTAGCAGTTACTGAGTTAAGACCTGAAAAGAAACCATCAACTTGTTCATTATAAATGGTTACTTCTGGAGGAGGCAATGACATTGATGGGAGGGGACAGAGAAGGAGAGAGGCTGTCACTTTTACTCTCCATGGTTTTTACAGCATTGATGCATTACCTCTGTAGCATTTAAATAATAAAATACTTGTGGAAAAAATAGTACGTTGGTCCAGAGATCGTGTATGGGAGGTGGCAGAAGGATGGAGGATGCTTGGCAAGGAAGATCTTTGGCTACAACTCCCCAGGAACCCGGTGCTCCTCAGCTGGCAGAGAAGGGCGTATCTGGTAGAACCTGGCAGCCAAGCACACACAGGGAGGCAGCCTCCTGCCACCCAGTGAGGGTGAGCTTCTTCCAGCTCCTAATCCCATATCCACCTGTCACTCAGGGCAAAGGAACTTTGTCAGGGAAACTGGGAAGGATCTGCCAGGCTAGGAAGGTGCTCTTTAAGGTAAGACTAAAGATCAAAAGCTGACAAATTTCTCACACTGCTTCTTTCTTTTCAAATTGCAAAGAAGTTCATGACTTCTTGGGATTGATCAACTTTTAGGTTGTTTTCTTTTTGTTTGTTTTGTTGTTGTTGTTGTTGTTGTTGTTGTTTTAAGTACTGTGGAGGT
Source organism: Pedetes capensis (assembly GCA_007922755.1). Taxonomy (NCBI): domain Eukaryota; kingdom Metazoa; phylum Chordata; class Mammalia; order Rodentia; family Pedetidae; genus Pedetes; species Pedetes capensis. The sequence goes on along the minus strand of VMDO01002553.1, from coordinate 55,135 downwards.
TGAACCCAGGGCCTTGTGCCTACTCTGCAAGTGCTCTACCACTGAGTTGCACTCCTAACCCGTTTCATTTTTTTATTTTGAGACAGGGTCTCGCTAAATTACACAGCCTGCCTCTAGCTTCACACTTGCCATCTTCCTACCTCCACCTCCCGACTCACTAGGATTACAGGTGTGTGCCACCATGCTCAATGACCCCCTTACAATTTTTCAAAGCTTTTTCCTATGGAAATTTTTTATAACGTGTACAGAATCTGCATGTACACACAATCCAACTTCATCGATTCAATCCTATTTCACTGCATGCCCCACACACTGGATTATTTACTTTGAAGAAAGTAAATAACACATCTCACACATCATATTATGCCCCTCATAAATATATCAATAAGTATTTCTAGAAGAGAAGAATCAATACTACGTTTACAGGTACACTCCCCGCCAAAATCCTCAATATCAACAATTAACCATTCAGTTCTTAAATGGCACAGATTTCAACTTTTTCACTGTTTTTGTTGGTGGTGATATTGGAGACGTCATTTGTTTTGCTTTTTTGCTCAAATCAGAATCCAAACAAGACCCAATATCCCACTGTGTTGATTTGAACCTTCAGTTCCTTTAACCATAGATCCCCACTTCCCTTTTTCCCCATTGCAATCTTTTCCATATAGTTCTTCTTTTCTGGCCCAATGACTGTGCAGTTTAAGGTCTCTCTCTCTCTCTCTCTCTCTCTCTCTCTCTCTCTTTCTCTTTCTCTCTCTCTCCCTCTCTCTCCCTCCCTCCCTCCTTTTCTCTGACTCCTCTACTCTCTTCCCTCACCCTCTTTATGAGACACATTTATTAGCAAATCCTCAATAGGCCCAGAACAGTAGCCTTTTCTATTCAGGCTCCAGCAGGGAGTAGATAGGGAAGGTAGAGAGCTCTGCTGACCACAGCACCCACCTTCACAGAAAACAGAAGTGCAAAAATTCCCCCCAAACACTACAATAGTCATTGCTCTATCACTCACCATCACTTGGGTGACCCACTGTCCCTCTGGGCATTAGTGTCCTATCTTTAAAATAAAGGGGTTGAAGAATATCATGATGATGATGATATTAACAACACATTTACCATTCACCCAAAGGTGCCTCCAGACTCCTTCCAGCCAACACCTTCTCTGGCTGAGCTTTTAAGTACCAAACACACATGATGTGTTAGCCAAAAACAACATCTCATTGGTAAGGCAGAAAAACGTCTTGTAAATACAAAGGGAAACTGATACTATGATAACAAACTGACTGAGAACACAGGCCGGTTGTTGTGGTCCATGCTTATAATCCTCGCACTGGGGAGGCTGAGGCAGGAGGACCATGATGTTGAGGCCAGTCTAGTCTACATGGTGAGTTCCAGGCCAGCCTGTGCTGCATACCAAGACCTAGTCTCAAAAAACCAAAAGATGAATAAAATTTTAAAAAGAAAAAGAAATTGAGACAACAAATGCCAAACTTCAGTCAATGTATCCAAGTTTGAATGGCATTTTAAAGCATTTTCTTATATACTACAAATCTATCCACACTAATAAAGAAATGACTAAAAAAAAAGAAAAGAAGGGGAAAACGTTAATTGCAGAATCTTGAGAGTGCAGGTGTTTCAGAGTGATTTTATGTCCCTAACCACTAGGGTTTGGCTCAGTTGGTAGAGTCCTGCTCTGCACTCTCTGAGGACCTGGGTTCAATCTCCAGCACCGCAAAAACAGGAGAAGGATGTGGCAATCCACTCTCAAAGCAATCCAGAAACAATCAGCCATTGAAAACCCTATGAGGGTCTCTATGAGTCAGACATGACTCCCATGGCACCTAACAACAACAACAACAACATATATGACCGTGCAGCCGTAGCCCTGTGGCACCCAATCCCATCAGATCTTGGAAGCTAAGCAGGGTTAGACCTGATTAGTACTTGGACAAGGGTCGCTATGAGTCGGATACCGACTCAATGGCACCTAACAACAACAACAACAATTTACATATATTACATATATGTATATATGTAATATTATATATTACATACATAATATACATGCATTTGTGTATGTATATACATATATATACATATATATATGGAGAAAGAAAAGGGGGGGGAGAGAGAGAGAGAGAGAGAATGAGTGCTGAGGTTTAGCTCATTTGGTAGAGTGCTGCGCTGCACTCTCTGAGGCCCTAAGTTTGATTCCCAGAACTGAAAAAATGAGAAAAGGAAGTAGCAACCCACTCCTAAAACAATCCGGAAACAGCCACGGAAACCCTTATGAGGGTTGCTGTGAGTCAGACCCAACTCAATAGCACCTAACAACAACAAAATACATATGTGTATGTGTACGTGTGTGTGTGTGTGTGTGTGTGTGTGTGTGTGTGTGTGTGTGTGTAACCTGCACCCATATCATCCTGGCATGTGACCCCATCAGATCTCAGAAGCTAAGCAGGGTTGGGCCTGGTTAATCTTTGGATGGGAGACCGCCTAAGAATACTGGGTGCTGTAGGCTTGGGAGAAGGACTTGGCAGACCACTCTCAAAACAATTAGCCATTGAAAACCCTATGGACAGCAGAGAAGCACTGACAATAGTGCTGGGTATGGCAAAGTGTCAAGGAGTGTTTCATCTGTTGTACGTAAATTCGCTATGAGTCAGACTTGATTCAACAGCACCTAACAACAAACAACAACATAGATAGATAGATGGATAGATAGATAGATAGATAGATAGATAGATAGATAGATAGTCTGTCTCTTGGTTCTGTCCCTCTAGAGAACCTTGGCTAATACAATTAGCAAGCTAGATCACAACATGTACTTCAGAATCTGATCTGTTCCCTCATTGTAACCATCCTGGGAAACTGCACCTATCAGATACTATCCAGCTGAAGAAGTAACCCTGCTTAACAGACCTGAGTGAGAGCAGCCATGGCCGGCACGGTGTCCTTGGGAACCCTGCATTCCAATGGGAGCGACCGTGAATCACCAATGAGAAGAGAACTCCGACAAGGTCAGTGCTACAGTGAGCCAACTGGGGCAGTGCGGGGTAGGGGAAGGCAGGTGAACGGGCTGCTACTTCAGACCCCATCGTCAGGGAGATGACAGTGGACCTGAGACAAGGTAGAGCTTGGAGGGAGAGCTGGGGCAGGAGCAAGTGGGCTGTGTTCTAGTCCTAGAAAGAAGGAGTCTGAACTGGCCTCCCTAGGAAGAGGTGAGATGGGAAGAAGGACAAAATCGCTTGAGGACCTGCAGGCTCAGCAGGAAGCCTGCTTATCAAACCAGGAGTCCAGGAAAAAAAAAAACCTGGGAGCTTCAACATAGAAGGAAGGAGATGTGCTTGCAATTTAGAACCCCCCAGCTATCCTGTGGAGAATGGACATCATATAGACAAGAAAAAAAGTAGGAAATCAACTGAAAGGCAATTGTGTTAGGAAGCTGACCAAAAATCAAAACAACCAAAAAAAGGAAAGATTCACCATTGATGAAGATATTCTAAGGAAGAATTTCAGACTCTAAATGCTCTTTCCAGTTGCATACTCTCTCACATGCACTGGGCAGTGCTGACTCCTGACCCCAGATGAGTCCATGATCTTTGGTCAGAGCTGACTTCCCTAATGGACTGGCACTGCAGCACCTGACGACCAGGGGGCGATAAGGAGCAATAACCCTCCACCACCACCATCTCTCTAAGGAGGAGCCTGGGTGTAGCCAGTGGGGGTGGTGGACAAGGAATTCTTCAACCAAACGAATACCAACTATATGTCCAGATCTGCCTGGTGTGGTCTCTCCAAGAACTTTTATTTGTGATCTTGTGCATTCTGGTCTCGCAATCTTCCAGGAGCCAAGTGGAGCCAGGGGCTGTGGGCGGTTGGGGGGTGGGACTTGGGGAAACTGAGGCTCAAGCTCCATGCCTGGAGGTTCTTTCTCTTCCCAGTTTTTCCTCATAGGTTTTCCTCCACAGGACTCACTACTCCTGGCCATCACACCAACTAGATCCATGGGGCCAGCACAGAGTGTGGGTTTAGAAAATGAGCCAAGGAGGCCCCTTAGCCAGTTTTAAGTGACAAAACTCCAGCCCCACCTGAGACCTGAACACAAAAGAGGTCTCCCCTGGTCAGTTCCAACTCCCCAGGAAATACCCTGCAGTCTGCAGTAAGAACCACGGCTGTATTAAGAAGTCTGTTCTCTCCTCTCTCTCTCCTCTGACAAACCTGGATCATTCATGGGTGGCTGGTCAAGCATTGAAAGACCCTCCATCTGCCCTTCTTTAACTGTCTCTCTCAACCACAAAAAATCAAGACTGAAGCCAGGCACAGTGGCGCACGCCTGTAATCCCAGTGGCTCGGAAGGCAGAGGCGGGAAGATCGCAAGTTCAAGACCAGAGGCAGTCTGCGTAATTCAGCAAGACCCTGTCTCAAAAAAAGGCAAAAAATGGGCAGGGGGTGCAGTTCAGTGTTCCAGCACTTGCAGAGCATGCAATCGCAAGGCCCTGGGTTTAACCCCCACTACTGAGGGGGAGAAAAAAAATCAAGGCAGGGAGCAAGACCCTACAGTCTATGCACAAACTCAAAGGTGCTACTGTAAGAACTAATTCAGCCATCACCGGGCCCTAAGACTTCCCCACTCCGTCCAAAGTGAAGCTTCACACTCCAAAGAAAGATTGTTAATTACACATGATAATACCAATTATATCTGAATGCATTATGAAATGAATCTTTGCTAAGCAATTTTACCTTGACTCTTTTCTCCTACCATTTTTAATCATTCCACTCTGGGTTTTTATTACATTAAGATGCAATTAAGAAATAAAAGTCCTTTATATTTCAAATCTATTTCAAAACTTTTTACATAAAGGGTTCCACAGCCATCTATGATAATGTGGCACCTAATGTGCTGAGAAGACAAAGGGAACAGTTTAGGTAAAATGAGCTGAGTTCCACTTAAGAAAAAAATGCAAGTCTACTTATTTTGAAAACCCTTAGCAGAAGACACAAAAAGGAAAGAATTCCTGATCGAAGACAAAGTGAGCCACATACCAGCTCACTCATAGGAGCGAGAAAGCTTTATCCTATCCAAGGAAGAGGGTATGACAAATGAGCCCTCAAAATACTGAATTTCAGGATTTGCGAACGTTTGACCATCTACCTGGTATTGGCTATTAGAAATAATCGTGTTGTTAGGTGCCGTTGAGTCGGGTCTGACTCATAGTGACCCTATGCACAACATAGGGTTTTCGTTGGCTGATTGGGGATCGTTTTGGGAATGGATTGCCATGTCCTTCTCCCTTTTTTTTTTTTTTTTTTTTTTTTTTTTTTTTTTTTTTTTTTTTTTTTTTTTTTTTTTTTTTTTGGTGGTGCTAGGGAATTGAACTCAGGGCCTCTTACAGGAACATAGCAAGAATAAGCAGAGATCCAGTGGTCTGAACCTGTCTACCAAGTCATTGAGCAGAGCCCCCCAACACCCACGAATATTGTTCCAAGATCAAAACCAGGTCTAGACATGGTAGGTAGGTGGGATTTCTCAACACTCATGTTCCTTAAAATGCAAGTGTTTCTACTTCCCAGAAGCAGCATCCACTCTGCTATGGAGTTTGTCTTTGGAACTGCTGTCCACTCGAGGTTCTGAAGTGGCCTCTCCAAACTGCCTGACCCAGTAGCCATTTTAGAGGTTGGCAGTACGCAGGGCCGGGAATACAGGCTGCAATCACCATCTCAAAACTGGCAACTGGTCCACCAGGGGAAAATTCCCCACCGCAATTCATCAACTGCTCAAGAATGAATAGCCCAGCAGACAAACTTCCCCACTCCCAGCCTGGAACTCCTCCCTGCTGACTGGCCAGAAATGGGCCAAGGCACCTCTCATCAGCCAAATCTAGGTGGCTCTTTACCCTCCTGGATGCCTCTTCTCATCCCTCACTCCCCATGACGAGCAGATCTTTAAAATGAACCTGGAATCTGCTTCTCACCAGCTCCATCACCAGGGCCCTGGGCACCTTCACATCCTAATTGGTCTCCCTCATTTTGCTTGTTGTTGTTGTTAGGAGCCGTCAAGTCGGTATCCGACTCATAGAGACCCTCATAGGGTTTTCAATGGCTGACTATTTCGGGATTGCCTTGGGAGTGGATTGCCAGGCTCTTCTCCTGTGTTTGCGGTGCTGGGAATTGAACTCAGAACTGCATTTTGCTCGAGCCCTCACCAAAGTGTAATCTCACATTAAAAAAGAAGCGAGACCACATCCATCAGTGGCCACTAAACACCTTACAATGGCCTGCAAGCCCCAGTATCTCCCCTAAACACATCCACCCAATAATCTCCCTTTCCCGTGTCCCATCCACTCAGGCTGCAATAGCCACATGGCCTCCAGGCTACTCCTCAATAACGCCAGGCACATGTGCAGTGCATGAAGCACAGGGCCTTTGTACTTCCCTTCACTTCTGCCAAAAAGCCATCTGGCCCCTTTCCTCACTTTCTTCCAGGCTTCACTCAACTGTCTCCTTGGAGAAGCCCTGTATTAAATCATCCTATAGAAACTGCAACCCTATCCCCCACACCACCTTGGGAACCTCTCCTGCCCACCCCCATCTTTGTATTTCACCACAGCATGAGTCAAAATCCAACATGGCTGTTCACTTATTTTCTGCCTTTATACTTACTAGGACGTAAGCTCCACGAGGGCAGGGATTTTGTCCCCAGTGACTAAAAGAGATGGCTGATCCTGATCAGTACATGTAAAAATGTATAAATCTGCCTGGAATGTTCCATTCTTTCTCACTCCATCTCTTATTTTTTAGCATAGTTGGCTATATCCTGCTTCGTCATCCAGTTATGCTCACAGATTTCTGATCTCCTCCTTTTCCACTCTACATTTTCTCTTCTGTCCTTTCTCCTACTGTCTAGGAACATTTGTGAAGCAGAATTTAGACATATTTTCTTAAAGGGAGATACTTTTATTACTAAGTATCTACCAAATCTTCATCACAATGGCAAATATGTTAGGATTACAAGAGTTCATAATGGTATTTTTATTTTTTAAAAGATAACTCATTGATCATGGAACAAACTCAATGTTCTGTTAAATAAAAGAAAAGAATCAAGCTATTATCCTGCATTTATATTCAAACTACACTTCAAGGGAATTATAAAAAATAAAAACATTGAAGCCTGGCATGATGGCACATGCCACTAATCACAGTACTCCAGAGACTGAGGCAGAAAGAGTGTGAGATCAAGATCTCAAAACAAACTAAAAAGCTGAAGTGAAGATCTTTTCATTTTTTTAATTTTTGCAATACTTGGGGGTTGAAGCCACGGCCTTGTACATACTTCACAAATGCTCTACCTCTGAACTGCACTGTCAGCCTATTTTTTATTTTTAAAATTGAGACAGAGTCTTATTAAGTTACTCAGGCTGCCTCTGGCCTCGAACTCATGATCCTCCTGTCTCGGCCTCCTGAATTGCTGGGATTACAAGTGTGCACCACTGTGTCCAGATGAAATTCTTCTTTATAGAAATTTCTCAGCAAATAAATGCAGAAGAAATGACAGAAATAGAATACCACATTCCCACAATCCCTAAGGAAGGACTGGATCTAGAGGCTCCTGTGGATCATCAATGGCCTTAAACCCAAGAGGAGAAAAGCAGATGGGGGCTGACAGGGCCCTTGATGAGGAAGAGGCTGGACTGACAACACCTGACAACATTAACATTTCAAAAGAGATGGAGGGTGCCACCACATGAAAGTTACACCAGAATTTGTGAAATATTCTTGCTCCAAAGTTCAGTAATTCTTTCATTCATTCATTCATTCATTCATTTAAGAAAAGGGTCACCCTGTGTAGCCCAGGCTGGCCTCAAACTCCTGGGCTCAATCCAGCCTCCCACCTCAGCCTCCCAAGTAGCTGGAACTACAGACACACATCATGATGCCTGGCTATTGCCCCAAAATCTGAACCTAAACCTAGGCAGGTCTTTAGTTCACAGGAAATCTAGAGGCCAATGAAACATGTTAAGTGACAATCCAAGGATGCTAGCAGCAAAATCTATATTGTGGGGAACTCTACTGGACAAAGGGGCTGGGGCTTAGCACAGTTGGTAGAGCACTGCTCTGCATTCTCTGCACTCTCTGATGACCCGGGTTCGAGCCCCAGCACTGCAAAAATGGGAGAAGGACGCGGCAATCCACTCCCAAAGCAATTCTGAAATAATCAGCCATTGAAAATCCTATGAGGGTCACTACCAATCAGAACCAACTCAACAGCACCTAACACCACCAACAAAAGATCCATCCAGCTCCTTGACCAAATGCACTGCAAATGAGAACAAGCAAGGGAGGAAATCAGCATATGAAATGCAACTCAAGACACCTATGGGCCCAATGCAAAGTGTGGACATTGCTGAGGTCCAGAGGTGGTGTTAACCAACCCCGAAAAACACTTATGAGACAATCAGAGAAATCTCAACATGAATATCTGATGACATTAAGAAATGGATTACTGCTCATTTTTATGTAACAAGAGCATTGTGTTGCTGTTTAACAAAAACAGCCCTAATCTTTCTAGGCTCCTAGTGAAACATTTACAAATACACCTGACCATCTTCAATCCTCACCCTCCTGTCTTTGGGCAAACATACAAATGACTGCAGGCAGGCGGATCGTACAGAAGTCACTGCTTTTCACATACACCCATGAACGGTGTGACGCAGAAGGACAAGGCGTGAGAATGAGCAAATCCCAGGCACAGATTTGGGGTTAAATGATATACAAACAAATTAAAATGTAAGTATATTTATCTGCCCATGAAGCCCCTACAAAGTCCTTCACCGCACAGGACAGGACACGGAGGAGGATGTAATGACTCACCATGTGGAGGTCAAGCTTCCGACAGTGTTAATGTTTGGAACACAGCCATCCGCCTGGGGGTTTAAAAGAAAAGACTTATGAGTGTCCAACGGCTTTCATGAAGATCCTGTGTTTCATTCCATAGGCAAAAGAGGAGCACATCATTTACAAAAGCGTCTTATAAAACTGTACCAGGGCAAGAGCTACAAGTGGAAGAAAGAAACAAAGGACTTAGAACTGGAACCAAAGCCAAGTAGTCCAGGACTCTGAATAAAGAGTGTCTGTAAGACAGGCATCGCAGCACACACCAGTAATCCCAGCCCTCGGGAGGCTAAGGGAGGAGGATGGTGAGTTTGAGGCCAGCCTGGGTTGCTTAGGAAGACCTTGTTTCAAAATAAATAAATACATAAATAGGCAGCCCACATAGAGCTAACCTTGGCATCACACCCTAATTCCATCTACTGCAGTAGCCATCTCTGCAAGTCATCAGCCCAGGTTCAACCAGGTTCAGAATCATGTTAAAGTAAGCAAGAAAAGGCCAGCCATGGTGGCTTATGCCTGTAGTTCCAGCTACCTGGGAGGCTAAAGCAAGAAGAGTGTTTGAACCAAGGAGTTTGAGGCCAGCCTGGGCAACACAGTGAGACTCTGTCTCCTGAGGAGTCAGGGGGAGCAAGAAGATAATACAGATTTGTATGAAGATGGTTAAACTTTAAAATGCTAGTCTATTCTCTTGCCTGCAGCTGTAGCCCTGTGGCATCCGATCCCATCAGATCTCAGAAGCTAAGCAGGGTCAGGCCTGGTTAGTACTTGGATGAGAGACTGCCTGGGAACATCAGGTGCTGCGGGCTTGGGAGACAGACCTGGCAACCCACTCCCAAAAATCAATCTGCCATTGAAAACCCTATGAACAGCAGAGAAGCACTGACAATAGTGTTTTGTTTGCTGTACCTAAGGTCGCTATGAGTTGGACACTGACTTAACAACATCTAACAACAACAGTATATTCTCTTAACAAGGGAGGGAACAAGTTTCAAGGAAAGGCAGAATAGAAGTCAAGTGCCACAGCACACACCTGTAATCCCAGCAACTCAGGAGAGTGAGGCAGGAGGATCACAGGTTCGAGGCCAGAGGCAGTCTGCACAACTTAGTGAGACCCTATCTCAAAATAAATAGATAAACAGGGGGTTGGGGGTGCGGCTGTGGTAGAGCATTTGACAAGTACGCGCACGGCCCTGACATCAACCCCCTAGTACCAGGGGAAGACAAGGCAGAATTGAGATGAATGAGCAAAAGCGAAGGCAGATTTCAGATTTGAGACAAAGGCAGGGCTTCTTCACAATGCAAACTTGCCCAGAAGAGGGTAATGGACCCCTTGCATGAGAAGTGAGCCCAACGTTGCTCTCCATATTGGGTGAGGATGGCAAAGAGGTCCTGGAGGATCCCAAACAATCCCATGGTTTTCTAGTCGTTGTTAGGTGCCGTCGAGTCCTCTCTGACTCATAGCAACCCTCATGTGGTTTCCAATGGCTTATTATTTTGGGATTGCCTTGAAAGTGGATTGCCACAAACTTCTCCCATTTTTGTGGTGCTGGGACTCAAACCCAGGACCTCAGAGACTATAGAGCAGCACTCTACCAACTGACCTAAATCCCAGTCCCAGTTTTCTAGTAGGTAATGTTAAAGAAAAAAACCCCTCAAGCGTACCTCCGCTTGCTGCAAGGAGTTATTTAAGAATCTAGAAGGGACCGAGCGTGGTGGCGCACGCCTGTAATCCCAGTGACTTGGGAGGTGGAGGCAGGAAGACTGCAAGTTTGAGACCAGAGGCAGGCTGCGTAACTTAGCAAGACCCTGTCTCAAAAAGTAAAAAAAAAAAAAAAAAAGGTGGGGGTAAGGGTGTAGCTTAGTGGTCCAGCACTTGCAAAGAATCCAAGTATGAGGCCCTGGGTTCAAACCCCAGTACTGCAAAAGAAAAAGAAAAGAAAAGAAGAAAAAAATCATTTGGATACGGTTTTTAAATGGTAAGGCAGACTTTACTGAAGACTATTGCAATGGGTAAATGTCAAGGCTCCTACAGTAAGGAGAAGGATCACGCGCAACTCCAAACACAGAAAAGACAGTGGGGGACTGACAGTCAAAGAGCAGAGTAAGAGGATCAGTGGTCGGGAAATTACTAAGAAGAAAATGAAAATGAAGGGGATTCTTTGTTGTCATTGTTGTTAGGTGCCATCGAGTCGGTATCTGACTCATAGGGACCCTGCGTACAACAGGTGAAACACTATTGTCATCTCTGCTCTTCATAGGGTTTTCAATGGCAGATTGACTTTTGGGAGTGGGTTGCTGGATCCACACCTCCCAAGCCTACAGCACCTGGTGTTCCCAGGCGGTCTCCCATCCAAGTACTAACCAGGTCTGACCCTGCTTAGCTTCTGAGCTCTGATGGGATTGGATGCCACAGGGCTACGATGCAGGCATAAGGGATTCTTTGTTGTTGTTGTTGTTGTTAGGTGCCGTCGAGTCGGTATCCGACTCATAGCGACCCTCATAGGGTTTTCAATGGCTGACTGTTTCGGGATTGCCTTGGGAGTGGATTGCCAGGTCCTTCTCCCATAAAGGGATTCTTTAGGACTTGCAAAATAAAGGTGGTAGGGGCGTGCATAACTTGATCAGATATTAATGGTGATCAGATGTAGAAGATTCTCACTAAACTGACCTAGCAGGATTCTTATGAAACCTATGCTGGGCAGGCCAAAGCCAGGATAAGACCTCGCTGAAAGAGCACTCAGAGAAGCCTGACCTTAGTGTGGTCCGGGAGAGAGCGTCAGCCACGTTAAGTCCGAGAGCAGGTCCTGATTCCTAGAGCCGGTGACCAGAGCCACAGAGAAAGAAAAGCGGAAGCTAGATGCAGAATGCAGACCTCCTGGCCCTCCACTCTGTGATACCAGGTACACCCAGGGTCTCGTATCTTCTACGACATAACACGCTTTAGTCTCTCAATTGCTCCCCCGCAAATACTTTCCCCATTTTGCAAAATCAAGAAATGCCCATCTGAATACATCAAGCTGCAATTTAGCTCCGTTGGTAGAGCGCTGCTTTGCAGTCTCTGAGGTCCTGGGTTCGATCCCCAGCACTACTGCAAAAATGGGAGAAGGACCTGGCAATCCACTCCCTAGGCAATCTCAAAACAATCAGCCATTGAAAACCCTATGAGAGTTGCTATGAGTCGGACACGACTTGATGGCACCTGACAACAACAACCACCTTTGAACAGAATGCCACAGGAGCAATTTCTCTCCAGTTACCTGCGATGCCGGCACAGATTGGTTCATCCTCATCAGGCACAGTGAATCCTTTCAAAGTGTCGTCGTAATAATAAGCACACAGATAAAATAGGAGCTGGGAATAAAACCCGAAAAGACTGAATTTAAAGCATTAGGCAAAAGCCAGGATGCTTTCAGTCACTAACAGAACCGCAAACCTTCCCTGGCATAGGTTAAGTAAGCACTTTCCCCTGGCACCCAGGGAGAGCATTTGAGGATGGCCAAGCTACCTCCCTCACACTCAAGCGTGCCTCCGCTTGCTACAAGGAGTTATTTAAGAATCTAGAAGGGGCCGGGCATGGTGGTGCATGCCTGTCATCCCAGCGGCTTGGGAGGCGGAGGCAGGAGCATCGCAAGTTCGAGACCAGAGGCAGTCTGCGTAACTTAGTGAGACCCTGTCTCAAAAAGTAAAAGAATGGGCTAAGGGTGCAGCTCAGTGGTCCAGCACTTGCAGAGTGTGCAGGCGCGAGGACCGGGGTTCAACCCCCAGTACCGCAAAAAAGAAAAGACTCTAGAAGGGTAAAGTGCTAAATAGTCTCCGTTGTGCTTTATGACTTTCTTCACGTGAATTTCCATCTTTCTCCACTGAGCTCTGCGTCCTGCGCGGCAGCTCTCCCCGGCCCCCTGTCCGCCAGGCAGGTTGAGCCGAGGCTATGACATAGGAGAAGGATGGAGAGGCAGGAGCATGGACCTCCCTGCTGGGTCACCTGGGGTCTGTCCCTCGCAGGTCACAGCTTGCCTCAGGCCACCTGCTCCCCCTGTCTTCAGTTCCAGGAGATGGAGGGGGCTTCCTCCTGCTGCCATAGTATCCCTAAGTCCCCCCTTTCAGCTTTTCTTAACCCTATAACACAGCTTCATCCAAGTCTCCGCTCACCTCTTAGAGTGGGCCATATAGTTTCCTGCCCAGTCTCTGACTGACACCAATGGAGAGAAGGAGGAAATTCAGTTTTCCACACCTGCCTTCAACGGACAGGGGAAGAAACAGAGAATCTAATTTTAAAAGCAGATTTCATAGTACGTCCATGGGGGCAGGCTGGGGGACGTCCATGGAGGCTCTAAACATAAAGGCATCGATGAAACCCTCAAATTTCTTTTTTTTTAATTGGAAAATTTTAATGTACACCTTAAAGTGTTTCATTCTGACATGCTTTTCATTGTGACATTTCCATATATGCATTTTCCTGTACATTATACAGATAAGTTCCCCCTTACCCTCTTGTGTGCCTCCTCTGCCACCCCGTCCCCCCCCCCAAAGACCTCTCTTCCATTTGCTTGTCTTTTTATGGTAATATTTCTCTATATATCCTTGGGTTCCTATTTTGTTTAAGACTGAAACTTTTTCTGTAGTGAGCTTTCCTTTTACATTGTCAGTACCATTACATGAATTTTCCAGTCCAGCTATAATAATAGCACTCTTAGCTTTTTTTATTATTATGTTCTGACCTCTGCATAGGATTTTTTCTTTCCTATAATTTTGATTCAGCTCCCACATATGAGTAAGATCATGTAAAACCTCAAGTGTCTATGCAGAATTTTATGCATGTGTGTGTGAATTCTTCGGAGAAGAAAAATCCAGACAGAAAAAGGTTAAAATTTTCATTGGATTCTCAAAAATAAGCTTAAATCTGTGAAGAGGCGCTGCTGCAGGGGCAACACGGCACAGAGATGGCCGCCGTCTCCCCCGAGCAAGAAGGACGCACAGCGGACAGGGCGCACGTCCGTCAGCCCCCGAGCGAGAACACAAGCGCATCCTGCACCCAGGGGGCTGGGACTGGGGGTTCCCCGCCCACCCCGCCACCCCAAGGAGGCAGCTGGGATGGAGTGTTCCTGCAAATCACTCACAGCTCCCTCGCAGCAGTCAAGTGATATTTGAAAAGCTCATCCGCTCAGCAGGTGCTCGGATGCACAAGCAACAGCAGAAACAGTTCCGGCCCAAGGAGAAATCTTCCCCTCCCGGCTGCTGAGGGGGGGGGGGGGCGTCACGGCTGAAAATCAGGGGGTGCAAAGGGCTCTGGAGACAGCACAACAGCACAGCTGAGCAGACAGGAGATGTCCAGGTGCGCATGAAGAAGTCCAGCATTTGTGGGCAGGCGACCTCAGCCCAGGCAACAATCAGCCCATACAGGCGTACGGCCCCTGTGCCCAAGATTGCCCCGTACCTGCTGAGTGGCCCAGGATATGTGGCCTGTCCTCCTGGGCCAGTTTCTCCCTCGGCAATCTGAAGACAATCATTCAGCACAAACCTCAGGAGGCTGTTGAGGGGTCAATGAGAAAATATGCCTCGCCTGGCCCCAAGACACAGTAAACACCTGCCTGGCTCCGTTTTACCACCCATATCAATGCTCTCCTCTGTGTCCTTCAGGACTGGGTGGTCAGAGGCTAACAAACAGCAACAAGAGACTAATGAAATTGGCACCAGGACCATGGCAAAGGGGAGTGACAATCCATCAGGGCAATGGCTTCTGAAGGGGCCACATCCTTTAACTCACATGGCGCCCCATGACTATCTTTATCCTGTGCCACTGTCCCTTGCCCACCTGTTCCACAGTCCTTAGCTCAGAAGTGAAGGTGGTTATGGTTAAGAGCCTTGCCTGGCACCCTTAGTTGACATTTGGTTTTGAAATGGACTTACAGGGTGGCCTCAGGCAAGTTACATCATCTCTCTGTGACTCAGTTTCCTCATCTATCAATCAGGTATAATCATAATCATAGTATCTATCTTTTTTGTTGTTGGGTGCCATCCAGCCAGTGTCCGACTCATAGTGACCCTATGTACAACAGGTGAAACACTATTGTCAGTGCTTCTCTGCTGTTCATGGGGTTTCAATGGCAGATTGATTTTTGGGAGTGGGTTGCCGGGTCCTTCTCCCAAGCCTACAGCACCTCGTGTTCCCAGGTGGTCTCCCATCCAAGTATTAACCAGGCCCAATCCTGCTTAGCTTCTGATATCTGATGGGATGGGATGCCACAGGGCTACGGCTGCAGGCTACCTATCTTTGGTGAGGATTAAATAAACTCATGCAAAGTCCTTAGAATAGTGTTTGCAATGCAGAAAGAACAAATGCACGCTGTCATCTTGCCCAGCACATTGCAGCTGGTTTCTAAGGGCCATTTAATAAAAGAGTCCTCTGTGCTCCAAAGTGCAGCCACATACTAACACCACCAGCCCATGAGCCAACTACATATGTCGCTGAGTCTGGGGTGTGCTGCATATTTTAATGTTTCTAAAATCACCCTGCCTGCAGCCTTAGCACTGTGGCATCCGATCCCATCAGATCTCGGAACCTAAGCAGGGCCAGGCCTGGTTAGTACTTGGATGGGAGACCACCTGGGAACACCAGGTGCTGTAGGCTTGGGAGAAGGACCCAGCAATCCACTCCCAAAAATCATTCCACCATTGAAAACCCTATGAATAGCAGAGAAGCACTGACAATACTGTTTCACCCATTGTACATAGGGTCACTATGAGTTGGATACCAACTGGACACCACCTAACAATAACAATAACAAAATCACCCTATGGGAGAAGGACATGGCAGCCCACACCCCACCCTCCAGAACAATCAGCCATGGAAAACCCTACAAGGGTCAGTAGGAGTCGGACCTGACTCAACAGCACCTCACGACAAACAACAAAATTACCCTGGACACCAAATTTAATGTAGATCTTCTCATCTGTTAAATGGACATAATAACAGCATTGCGCTAACAAGATTGTGGATAAAGGATTAGCATATACAAATGCTCTGAACAAGGCTGGGCTTATAGAGTCATCAGAAATTGTTTCTCTGCGGTATTTTCATCATCATGATAGGAACTGATCTGACCTATTACAAAAGATCCCCCTCCAACCCAAAGTGGAATCCTATTTCTCTCTTGATCCCAGAATCACTGGACTCTGCTTCCAAAGATGTGATCTGGAGCAGCCAAGTAAGTAACCAATGCTTTGGTAAACATGAACATGTTGCAAAACTTTAGACATTTGCTGGGATTTTACCATTTGGTTGGCATCCTAAAATTGGCGATTGACAGAATACTGTTTCGAAGTTGCTGAGTTCCATCCTATTACATCTTGGGTTTCACGGTTAACTTTGCTTGTTTGGTTGTTTTGTTTTGTTGTTTTTGTTTTGCTCATGGGATAATTTTCAGAGTTGGCTTTTTGGTGGCCCCTGGAGAACAGCTTGCCTCCCATAAGTCTGACAAGGTCACAGGAAAGATAAACCTTTAGCAGCAGTACAGGAGGAAGCCAACCAGAAGTGCAGACAAGGTAGCAAGAAATGCATCTGAACACACCAGCAATCAACAAAGGATCCAAGAACTGAGGCAGCAAATGAATCATGGCCCTCTTTATCCACAAGAAAGCCCAGAAAGTTCCATAAAGTTGTTGTTAGGTTAGGTGCCATTGAGTTGGTATCTGACTCATAGCAACCCTCATAGGGTTTTCAATGGCTATTTCGGGATTGCCTTAGGAGTGGATTGCCAGGCCCTTCTCCCATATTTGCGGTGCTGGGGATCGAACCCAGGACCTCAGAGACTGCAAAGCAGCACTCTACCAATGGAGCTAAATCCCAGCCCCTAAAGTTACTACAGGTTAAATAGCCCTTACCAAAATACTTGAGATCAGAAGTGTTTCATTCAGATCTGGGATTTTTTTCTGATTTTGAAATACTGGGAAAAACTGTGGCAAAAGATCTCTTTAGAGTATTGAAAAGTAAAGATGTCACAATGAAGATGAAGATGCACCCGACTCATGCCATGGTATTTTCAGTCGCACGATATGTTTGTGAAAGCTGGACATTGAACAAGGGAGGCAGGAGAAGAATTGATGCTTTTGAATTATAGTGCTGGAGATGATTATTGAATATACCATAGGCTGTCTTAAGAACCAACAGATCTGCCCTAGAAGAAGTGCAACCAGAGTGCTCCTTGGAAGCAAGGATGGCTAGGCTGCGTCTTACACATTTCGGACATGTAGTCAGGAGGGACCAATCCCTGGAGAAAGACATCATGTTTGGGAGAGTGGCAGGTCAACAAAAAAAAGGAAAACCCTCCACCAGATGGATTGACACAGTGTCTGCAACAGTGGGCTTAAACATAAATAAGATCATGTGCCTGGCACAGAATCGGGAAGTGTTTTGATCTGCTGTACATAGGGTCACTATGAATTGGACTCTACTCGACAGCATCTAACAACAACTACAACACATATATGTAATAAGATATCTTGTAGATAGGACCTATGTTTGAACACAAAATTTATTTATGTTTCATACACACCTGATGCACCTAGTCTGAAAATAAATTATACAATATGGCTAACAATTTTATACATGAAACAAAGTTCCATGGTGTAGAATTGTCTACTTGTCGCCTCAGGTCAACACTCAAAAGTTTCAGACTTTGGAGTAGTTTGGGTTTGGGATTTTCAAAATAAGAACACCCAATCTGTATTTTCCTCTCCTTTGTCCGCTTAGCTACTTCCTCACTGAACTGGAAACTTGGGGAATATTAAACAAACAAGGGTACATTCAATGAAAGGCAGACCCCTAAGGATATGGGCTCTGGGTCAGACCATGCGGATGCAGATCCCAATTCCTTTAACTCTTAGCCATGTGACCTTGGACCAGGCCTCCAATCACTCTGTGCCTCAGTTTCCTCATCTGTAAGATGAGGATGTTGTTGTTGTTGTTGTTGTTGTAGGTGCCGTCCAGTGGGTATCCGACTCATAGCAACCCTGCGTACAACAGGTGAAACACTATTGTCAGTGCTTCTCTGCTTTTCATAGGGTTTTTCAATGGTGGATTGATTTTTGGGAGTGGGTTGCCAGGTCCATCTCCCAAGCCTACAGCACCTGGTGTTCCCAGAAGGTCTCCCATCCAAGTACTAACCAGGCCCAACCCTGCTTAGCTTCCGAGACCTGATGGGATCGGATGCCACAGGGCTACGGCTACAGGCATAAGATGAGGATAGCAGTAGCTAATAGGTAAGTAAAGACTGAATGAATTCATATACATGAAGGTCTTTGGGAAAGTACCAGGCACCTAACAAACTCCCTATTCTATCATACCTGTGCCGCAGGAGCTTGCAAACAAGAGAAAACTTGTTTCAGTGAAATTGGGGAAGCGAGGTCTCTTCCAGGACAGCAGCCAGGGAAATGGAAAGAGAACTAGAAACCAACAGAGCGGGATTCAAATTCTAGCCACACCACACACAAGCTGCGTGACAAGGAACTAGTTTTGGTATCCTCTAAACCTCCTCTTCCTCATGACCTACTTCATGGGATTGTTATGAGGAATGACAGCCCATCACGTTGACATTCAATAGATGCTACTTTTCTGCATTTTTTTTCCTTTCCCCAGAGTACAAAAAAAAGCTACCAAAAATAGAAACTAGATTCTTACAACTTCAGGTAAGTTTGTCAGCCGCCCCCCAAATCAAAGCCCCTGGACACCCTGAGAGCCCATGGGCAGCCATGACTAGTAATGCTTTCCTATCAACCGAGGCAGACATCAGCCCGCCTCTCTGGAGCATGCTCACATCTTCTAGCACTAGGATCTCAGCCACTTTCCACCAAAAGCCCAGAGAGCAGGCGCCAGAGTCAGTAAAACCCAGCAAAAAGGGAAAACTGGCCCAGGATTTGGAGTCTTCTTCAACACAGACTGAGTCTGACCTTAATTGATGGGGCCTGTTGGACATCTGCTTCACAAGGTAGTGTCTGAATACTAGCAAGAAAGCCTGAGGAAGGTCATTTCAATATCAACATCTCAGGGATAAAGAGTGTGGATAGCTGGGCGCGGTGGCACACGCCTGTAATCCCCGAGGCTCAGTAGACGGAGGCGGGGGGATCACAAGTTCGAGACCAGAGGCAGTCTGTGTAACTTAGCGAGACCCTGTCTCAAAAAGTAAAAAAATGGGCTGAGGTACAGCACAGTGGTCCAGCACTTGCAGAGCATGCAGGCGCGCGGCCCTGGGTTCAGTCCCCAGTACCGCAAAAAAAAAAAAAAAAAAAGAGTGTGGATAAATGTCCAACACAAGGCGTACCCCGTCTGCGATACTGCTTGCTTACACAGCTGTTTCCTTCCTCAGACAAATGATAAAACATCAGCACTTCTGCATATAAATCATCTTCAATTAAGACATTTCTGTGGGAAAGCTCTTTTGGCAGGACCAACGAAGTATTTGCCACTGTTCTCCGACTTGGATCTTTCAAGGTTGGCAGGGCGATTTATTTTTGTTGATTAAACAAAGGCAAAATAGAAAGGGCCTCAAAATTGATTAGCCAATTAAACTCAATGATTCTCAACAATGAAATGCGCATTATTAACTTTGCCGGGGTTATAAAAATGCCTCCCAGCATACTGCGGTGTTCAGGATTTACACCACTGATATTTGTGCTGACAGAAAGATTAAGCAAGGACTGGATCAGGCAAAATGCGTCTTCTCTTTTGCCGGTACGGAGGGAAGAAAAATGATGAAGGGCTTGGGCCCTTTCAGGAAGCACGTGGGCACGGTCTGCGCTGCACGTGTAATTCATGAAAGAATGATTTGGGTTGAGAGAGGGAGCTGTTGTCACTCATTTTGTGTGACTTGTTCTCCAGTAAACTGCAGATTCGCTAATCGGGGCCAATTTGTCAAGATGACAACAATCATAAATATCCAGATTCTTCATTTTCTTTTCTCATTTTCCTAGGGGATGAGTGTCCAGACAGGCAGCCAAAGCAAATGACGGGTATCAGATGCTTCAGCAAACGGCATCGATGCACGGAGGGGCAACAGAAGCCTATTCCAATGCAGAGCAAAAGTTTTTCTTTAATTGTCACTACGAGGTCAAGACCATGACTCCCATAAATTCGCTTACGATAGCCATAAACCTGGGGCAGCAGAATGCTGATGCTTTCTGGGGGCCAGAGCATGAACGTGGCAGGCTGCTGTGCATTTTAAAACTTGATCGTGCATAATTGTTAATCACTGACCCATTCTCCAACCTCCCGGGCTGGAACATGTTGCTAGGCAACCAATTTTGCTCTAGATACTTTCTGAAAGCTAGGGAGGCAACAACCAAGTGTCAACTAAGTAAGCATTAACCGTTAGAGACAGGTCCAAATAAATAAGGGATGCCCAGCATCCTTAAAGCTCGTTTATCTTACATGCTATCCTAATGCAGACCCAAATTGCCTGTGCCTTACAACTAAGCAAATAAGCTATCTTAGGTTGAACTGGATATTTCCCTTTCGGTAGCTCAACGTGCCAATTGATATGGTTTAAGCCAGTAACTTAGAGAGGTTTCCAAAGACTTCAAAACAGGGAAATTATTTCTTCCCACCAACATAATCACAATTGTGCCTTGCATCAGTAACATCTCATTTACCTCATCCACACATTTCCTGAAATTCTTTTTATAAGAGACAGTTGAGAGAATCAACCTGCTTGCAAATGCCAGAATAAGGAGGCACATTTATTTTGCCATTTTAGACTATTATAAACAGATTTGCCTACTGCTTGTACAATATCCACATATCCACTGCCTTTTCAAATACTGAGGGCCACATGAAATGGAACGAACTTTACTGCTCCTAATTTAAGATCAGGAACACCAGAAGACATCCTGAAGATGAAGACAGAACTTTCAAGGGCATATAAGAAGTTCATTTAGGAGGAAAGAGTGGGGAAGGCAGGATGGCTGGTATCATGGAACGTGATGCTATACCTGGGAAGCAAGTAAAATGTAATGACTCTCCACACCCAAGTCCAAGGCAGCTGAGAGTGCCACACTCAAGAACGGGTAAAGAGGCCTGGTGCGGTAGCACACGCCTGTAATCCCAGCAGCTTGGGAGGCAGAGGCAGGAGGATCGCAAGTTCAAGACCAGAGGCAGTCTGTGTAACTTAGAGAGACCCTGTCTCAAAGAAGTAAAAAAAAAAATAACAGGCTGGGGATGCAGCTCAGTGGTATAGCACTTGCAAAGCATGCAACCGTGAGGCCCTGGGTTCAACCCCCAGTACCGCAAAAATAAATAAATAAATAAATAAATAAATAAATAAATAAATAAATGAAGAAGTGCTAAAGAAACATAATGGCCTTGTTATGGTTTGGATGTAAATATCCCCCAAAGATCATGTGTTTGAACATTGAGTCCCCAGCTGGTGGCGCTGTTTGTGGAAGCTGTGGGAACTCTGGGAGGTGGGATTCTAGCTTTGGGGCTGTGGCACCCTAGGGGTGAGACTTTGGAGGTTTTTACCCAGAGCCCCTTTCCGGTCATTCCCTGCTCCGGATCACTCCTTGCTCCTAACCCACCATCTAAGAGGTCATATCTCATGGACCCTGCCATCTGCCACCATGTCATATGCCTGCCCTGCCTTTATGGACAGAAATCCTCTAACTGCCAGCTTCCAAACAATCTCTCCCCCTATAAGTTTGTTTTGGTTGGCTCTGCCATGGTGACATATCATTTGACTAATACAGAAAATTAGTACCAGACAGCAGGATCACTGCTGTGCAGAAACCTGACCATATGTTTCTTTGGTTGTTGGAATTTGTTTGGGAAAGGAGTTTGGAAGAGTTTGGAGAAACAGGTGAGAGAAGCCCTGAAATGCTTTAAGCAGTGCTGGAGAGGTGGTTCTGGCAAGAGAACTGAAGACCAGAATGCTGGCGCAAAAAGAAATGCAAACAGGGCTCACAGAGTTTCAGAGGAAAATGAGATAAGAATTCTATTGGGCACTGGACTTGAGGTGATTCATGTTGTATTCTAGCAAAGAGCTTATCTGTCATTTGTCCATGTCCTAAAGATTTGAGTGAGGATGAATACAAAAGTAACAGACTAAGGAACTTGGCAGAGGAAATACCATGAGGGTGGCAGGATATTGGCAGTGTGGCATAGTTGTTGCTTGCTGCTTTTAGCCAGACTTATGAGGAAAAATGGACAAAAAGGCAAAGCAAGAAGACCTGAAAAATGTGCAGTTTAAAGAGTGGAAAAGCTGTGGTTTGTCTAAGGTTACTATAGGTATGGCTGGTTCAGGCAAGGAGGGCTTAATTGTTACAGAGATGAGCCACAGTAAAGAGAAGCCTGGACGTTTTCAAGAAGAGAGAAATTCCCTCAGGGCATAGAAGGAGTTGACCAGGCCCCTCCCATCTAAGGCTTACAGGTGTGAACAGCAGATCCATTTAAAACACTTTCCTTTAAAAAGCCAATGCCTTTAGGACACACCCTGACAGAAAGGGACCACACCTAGGGACATGGTTTCTCAGCCTGGGCATACAGATGCCACCACTTCAGCAGTGGCTCCAAAATGGGAAGCTACCTCTCCAGCTGGCAGCAAATCTTGGTGTCGTCCATGGGGTGCTGGTTTTTCAGGCACACAGAACGCAAAAGTTAAGAGGTTATGGAGGCTGCCACAAACGTTGCAGAAAATAGCCGGCAAGGCCAGGCAATATATACCAAGAGCAGGTGCACTATGAAGATCTCCTGAATGGCTGCTGTGTGAAGCTTTGAGGATGGAATCTAAGCAGCCATGGAGACCTCAGGATGTTTGAGGTGCCAGCAACATGAAGCACCTGCCAAAGGAGGTCATCAGCCTCAGGCCCTGCCACCTACCACCACCACAGCTGCTCTTTCTCTATGGAAACAAATCCTCTAACCATTGTTGTTGTTGTTTAGGTGCCGTTGAGTCAGTATCTGACTCATAGCGACCCTCATAGGGTTTTCAATGGCTGTTTCGGGATTGCCTTGGGAGTGGGTTGCCACATCCTTCTCCCATTTTGCGATGCTGGGAATCAAACTCAGGACCTCAGAGACTGCAGAGCAGTGCTCTACCAACTGAGCTAAATCCCAGCCCTCTCTAACCATTGTTGTTGTTGTTGTTAGGTGCCATCGAGTCGGTATCCGACTCATAGCGACCCTCATAGGGTTTTCAATGGCTGAGTGCTTCGGGATTGCCTTGGGAGTGGATTGCCAGGTCCTTCTCCCATTTTTGCGGTGCTGGGAATTGAACTCGGGACCTCAGAGACTGCAGCGCAGCGCTCTACCCATTGAGCCAAATCCCAGCCCTCTCTAACCATTAGCTTCCAATAAATCTCTCCCCTGGCTAATTTGTTTCAGTTTCTCTGTCACAGGACATACTACCTGACTAATACAGGCCCTGTGTAAGTTTGCAGAGCATCTCTAGGAGGTTTTTAGGATCTCTGCTAGGATTCTTAAATAATGCCCAGTGTATATGGACAATGTATATGGAAAGACAGTGTATATGGAAAGATACTTAACTTCACTTAGAACTGATTAAAATTATCAGGTGAGGGGAAAATTCATGGTGAAATTAAGGCCAGATTTCTGGCCTCACTGCACAGATTCAAATACCTACACAACCCAAACTAATTGTATCTAGAATTATCAAGTACCAATTTATAAACTGGAGACAAAGTAAACTTGGCATTGGGCAAATGGCAAGTTGTCTGAAGAAAGCAATAGAAAGTTTATTTGTGGCTGGATGAGTCCTATTAAAATATAACCAAGTTTTCAGTTTAGTCTAGAGTTGCTTTATTACATACTTGTAATTAAAAGTAAAAATATATATACATATATATTGAATATGGAAAGAAGTTAACTAGTGTGCCTAACAAAAATATAACCAGTGACACTGAGTCACTAAGATCTGTATCTTTTCTAAAGATGTACAGGTATTTCTTTCTGTTGCAAATGGCTTTATGTTTTAGTTTAAACCTTCGTGAAAGGGTTTGTTGGTGACTGGTTGAGCCCTTGCACAGAATTAGCATGTGCAAGGTGAATGCAAATGCATCGCTCAAGTCTATTAGACCCACAGGTCACCAGTTTTAAAAGTGAGTTTTTTCTTCAATTCCTGGCTTCTCTTATTTTCACTACTCAGAACCACCAGGTTTTGTTGTTGTTGCTTTGTTGTTCTGTTTTGGTTTTTTTGCTTAATTTTTGCAAAAGCAGCATAACACATGCCCAGCCATTTGCTTCTCTCATTCCATATTACAGCACAGAAATTAATCTTAAATGGAGTCCTCTGGACCATTCAGTATTTACCATCCACCAGGTCCACTTTTTCCAAATAAAGCTTCTTAATAACAGTCATCTTCCCTTTCTCTGTGTTTAAAAAATTTAAAGACTACACGATTAATTATTCATCTCTCCTAAAGCATCAAGGTACACTGCTAGAAGTCCAAGAAAGAGGAAAGAAACTATTCGACCTCACCAGTATGTCCAAGGAAATGCAGCCCAACACTGCATTTCTTGAGGGTGCTCAAGAGGCTACTATCTGGCACCACAGATGGATGACTTACACGGAAGTCCCACAAGAGAGACGTGTATATCACACACCAATAAAATGAGGTAAATGAAATCCAGAAATACCAAAGACCAAATAAATATCAAAAGCCAATGGCTAAATTCAATTGTAAAGCTTACTGCTACACACAGGGAGGAGAATGGAATTTCAACAGGGACATTGTGAACCACCTGTGAAGACAATTGTGAGCCTACTGAGAACCCCCAAGGATCCAGACAAGGAACAACAAAGGCACCATCATGAGCAGTGGGACTGCCAAAACGGTGCTGTGTGCAGTGGATTCCACATGGCTCCAACCCAGGGTTGACTGAGTCATATGAGGGCTGGGGGAGCCTCAGCCTTGAATGCTCGAGACCACACTCCCAATCTCAATCCAACAAATACATTTCAACAGGACTGGTGGTGTGGCTCAGTGGCAGAGCATCCACCTAGCATGGGAGAGACGGTGGGTTCTGTCCCCCAGGACTACCAAAAAAGAAAGGTAAAAAGACTAAGAAAGTTATGTTCTCTCTGTGGACAACAGTTTTCTTATTTATAAAATGGGAGGACTTGACTACAGGAACTCTAAAATCATCATTTATTTTTGTGACTCTGTTTGGTGGTTGTTGTTGTTGTTGTTAGGTGCCGTCAAGTCAGTATCCGACTCATAGCGACCCTCATAGGGTTTTCAATGGCTGACTGTTTCGGGATTGCCTTGGGAGTGGATTGCCAGGTCCTTCTCCCATTTTGTGGTGCTGGGAATCGAACTCAGGACCTCAGAGACTGCAGAGCTGCGCTCTAACAACTGAGCTAAATCCCAGCCCTCTGTTTGGTTAAAGCTATGTAAATCGATGAATGGATGGATGGATGGATGGATGGATGGATGGATGGGTGGGTGGGTGACCGGAGGCAGAGGCCTGCTGATGTGAGATTATACAGGTTCCTATGACGTGGATGCCTGCAGCTATAGCCCTGTGGCATCTGATCCTGTTAGATCTCAGAAGCTAAGTGGGATCAGGCCTGGTTAGTACTTGGATGGGAGACCTCCTGGGAACACCAGGTGCTGTAGGCTTGGGAGACAGACCTGGCAACCCACACCCAAAAATCTGTCTGCCATGGAAAACGCTATGAACAGCAGAGAAGCACTGACAACAGTGTTTCGCCTATTATACGTAGTGTTGCTATGAGTCGGATACGGACTGGACGGCACCTAACAACAACAAGAACATGACGTGGATAGCTTAAAATAGGCCATGATAGGAAAACTTACATCATGGAAATTACAAACACTACAAGTCAGGCCTTTTTATTCACCCCAGGAACCCAGTTTATTAACACACCACTGATGGAAGGGCAAGAGGATGGAAAATGAAGGGGAAAGGGGGACGACACAAGTACAACGTCCTCCAAAAAAGTTCCTTCCCCCAGTATCTCCACGTTGACACACTTCACAAGTTCTCTGCCCGAAACACCACTCCCCCTGGGACTCACTGCCCGACGGCATTGCGTCTTTCCGGTAAGCCAGCCATGATGTCCACTCTTAGACTATAGGATGGTCTCACGGCACGCTCTAATTACCTCCCTGTGCCTCTTGGGGAATGGCGACGACATAATGTGGCCATTGTCCAATGAGTCAGCCCCCACTAAATTGCCAGCTAATTCGGGACAGCAATTATGCATTTGAGCTCTTGGTTCTTAATGCCCAGCACTAAGACAAGTACATAGCTGCCATCTTATCAATACATTCTGAATTAAAGCAACGGTTTTCAACTACAAGATGGAGGAAAAAAAATCGCTGATCAAAGGTCCAGCCTCAAAGAATTGCACACACCCTGTCCCAGACATCAACTGGAGAGGAGGAGATTTTTCAAGGGCTTAAGCTTTTCAAGTGCACTTACCCTGAGATTGCAGTTTTCCATTAAATCAGTTAACCTACATTTGTCACAAAGCAGTGCAGTGTGTCACTGACCCACTTTGTTTCAGTCCTTTGCTAGTCAATGACATCCACATGTCACTACGAATTGCATTTTTAACTAAGGAATTAAGTATATTTGT
Organism: Pedetes capensis; assembly: GCA_007922755.1. Lineage (NCBI taxonomy): Eukaryota > Metazoa > Chordata > Mammalia > Rodentia > Pedetidae > Pedetes > Pedetes capensis. The sequence continues at coordinate 28,637 of VMDO01002553.1, read as the reverse complement.
CCTGGATCTACTCAAGCGAGCTCAGAGAGCATTAGGATTCACCCTCAGGTTCCACTGCCTAATCCACTAAAGTGGCTTTGAGCAAACCACTAAAGCTCGCTTCCTCAGGCACCCAGGCCATTAAAGGAAGACTCAAGACCAGGAACAGCACAGACAAAGCTGCTGCCTGCCCTGTGCCAGCGTAAAGGCAGGCACCCAGCCCTGGGCTGGCAGCAGCTGATGCTCCTGCAGAAGGTGCCTCACATCACCATGGGAACCACGGGAGGCGTCTTAGTCTCCTTGGGCCGCCATCACAAAAGACCACAGACTAAACAAGAGAAATTTATTTTTTAACCATCCTGGAGGCTAGAAGCCCATGTCCAAGGTGCTATCAGAGTTGCTTTCTGGGGAGGCCTTTCTCCTTGGCTTGCAGAAGGCCAACGTCCTCTCTGTCCTCACAGGCCCATTCCTCCACATGCACTCTAAGGGACGACGTTCTGCTGTGTCTTCTTATAAGCACACCAGCCCTAGCAGGGTGAGCGCCATCTTTACAACTTCATTAAATCTAAACTATCACCTTACATATTTCGGACATGTAGTCAGGAGAGACCAATCCCTGGAGAAAGACATCATGTTTGAGAGAGTGGCAGGTCAACGATAAAAAGGAAAACCCTCCACCAGATGGATTGACACAGTGTCTGCAACAGTGGGCTTAAATATAAATACGATTATGTGCCTGGCACAGAATCGAGAAGTGTTTGGATCTGTTGTACATAGAGTCGCTATGAGTTGGACTTGACTCGACAGCACCTAACAACAACATCACCTTAAAGGCCCTATTGCCAAATACAATCCCACTGGGGCTTCCATAGATGAATGGGGGGTGGGGGTAGAGGAGGATTCAATTCAGGCTGTAACAGAGGGAAACTGCTGAGCCCTCACTGGGGAATAATACTTAACCCTAAAGAGGAAGGGAATTTCCCTCCACACTCCTAGAAGGAAATGTCCAAAAAGGAAAAAAGAAAGAAACTAGACCTGTGTTGTAAGTTGGATTATGCCTGCCAAAATTCATACGGGAAGTCCAAATCCCCAGGACACTTCAGAATATGACCTTCATTTGGAAATGAAGTTATTGTAGGTGTAATTAGTGTAGATGGGGTCATACTGACATAGTCAGAGTTCCTGATGCAACATGACTTTGCTGCTGTTGTTGTTAGGTGCCTTCGAGTTGGTATCCGACTCATAGCAACCCTATGTACAATAGGCAAAACACTATTGTCTGTGCTTCTCTGCCATTCATAGGGTTTTCAATGGTGGATTGATTTTTGGGAGCGGGTTGCCAGGTCCATCTCCTAAGCCTACAGCACCTGGTGTTCCCAGGCGGTCTCCCATCCAAGTACTAACCAGGCCTGATCCTGCTTAGCTTCCAAGATCTGACAGGATCAGATGCCACAGGGCTATGGCTTGCAGGCACAACATGACTAGTGTCCTAATAAAACAGAAATTTAGACACAGACAGGCACAGAGGGAAGACACCACGTGAAGAGGAAGGCAGAGATCGGGAGACGCATTGACAAGCCAGCTTGGCCACAGATTACCAGCAAAGTACCAGATGTCAGGAGAGAGCCACAGAACAGATTCACCCACGCAGTCCTCCAAAGAACCCCACCCTGCTGGGACCATGATCCTAGAGTCTGAAACTCCACAATTGTGAGACAAGGAACTCCTGCTGTTTAAGCCAGGCAGTTGGTGGTAGTTTGTTACTGCAGACCTGGCAAGCCTGGAGGACTTCTCCTGCAACATCTAATTTATTTTCCCAGAGAGGAAGAGGACTTTCCCAGTTGACAAAGTTAGGAGACGATATGGAACGCACACTACCAGCACCTCCTAGGCTCTCTCTTCTGGGAGCCAACCCGTCTCAATACTCACCTTCTCTGCCCCATCACCCAGGATTGGCAGCTGCAAGCTGGGAGGGTGGTGAGCAAGCCCATTTGGCCCTCACTTCTAAGCCTGTTCTCCAACTAACTATATGCAGGCATGCTGACCTCCATCTGTCTGAATTCCATGTGAATTCATCAGTTGGCTCTAAACGTGGGGAGACGGAGGTGGTTAATTATCACCCTTCAAACTCCTACAGTGATTCACAAAGACCCTCCACTGCAGCATCCTCCCAGCGGCCCCACTGATCTCCATGTGCGAGAGAAGCATCTGTCTCTTGATGCTACAGCTTGAGTGTGTTCCCAAAATTTCATGTGTTGGAAAATCGGTCCTCAAATTCACATGCTGATGGTATTTGGAGGTAGGGTTTTGTGAAGTAATTAGATTTACATATGAGTCCCCCATAACATGACTGGTGACTTTAAAAGAAGAGAAAAACAAACCTGAGCCTGCACCACAAATCTGTCACCACTTGATGCCCTCCACCATGTTATGACACAGCAAAAAGTCCTTGGGATTCCCAGGGGGATAGAGAGTACCCCAAACATGGCCAGTCCCAAGAGCACATCTAGCCCACTTGGAGGACCAACCCCTCTCCTCTGGGGCAAATGACCCTTACCCTATATCCAGGTCATTTGTTCCCATTGAATTCTATAGGGCAAGATAGCAATGGGTGACCTTTGCTATACATCCAGGTATCTCACTCTTCCCTCTTCCCATCAAGTGAGCCAAGATGGCACCCAAGGTATGGTAGCATCTAAAGCCCCCCTGGTGCACAATTGGTGATTTCTGATCCAACCCTGTTCTCGTGATTGGCTGGCTATCAGGCTATATAAACTCTGGAGTTCAGAGATCAGCAGCCATTCTGAGCACCATCCAAAATAAGTTCACCTGGTCCTTGCGGTTCCTTAGGAGCCCAAGGCCTATTTTCTCGTCTGCCTCGTCTGCCAGGATAAGATCACCCTGACCTTGCGGTTCCTTAGGAGCCCAAGGCCTATTTACTCGTCTGCCTAGCCCAGCCTTTAGCCTTCCTCCGACCTGCCTTCATCAGCCACCTCTATCCAAACCCGACCTCTACAACACCAGATATCCTACATGGACCGACAGCTTCGAGAGGTAAGACTCCGGGAGTCAAGCTCAGGGCCCCTGAAGTGGTGAAGCCTGTGAGCTGGAAGAGCAACAACACCCAGGAGGCTCTGCCCCAGCAGCAGAGATAGCAGCTGAGCACTTCCCTTCTCCAACTCCTCTTTCCCCTCTCCCTCATCCTCCATTCCTTTCCCCTCCTTTGTGAATAAACCCATCCTTCTGTGCATGACGCTCTGTTCTCTGGCCACAGCCTTGCCACTGGGTGCAGCGTTGGGGCACCCACCTCTTGCTTCCACCCACAACACACAGAGAGAGAAACCCTAGGAAGAACCCAACAAAAGGCCCTCACCAGACTCTGGTGCTACGCTCTTAGACTTCCCAGCCTCCATGAGCTAAATGAATTCCTATTCTTTATAAATTACCCAGTCTCAGGCATTTTGTTATCACAACAGAAAAGGCACTAAGACATTTGACCATTATCACAGGCCTATTAATCAGGTTGAAGGAAAGAGTCCAACCCAGATCTTCTAAACAGCAAGTCCTATCTTCTTTCAATAAAATCACTGTGCTGACTTCTGTTGTTTATTGTTAGGTGCCATTGAGGTGGGTTTGACTCATAGCAACACTATGTAAAACAGAATGAAACACTCACTGGCACTATGCCATGCCTGGTACAATTGTCAGTGCTTCTTTGCTATTCATAAGCTTTTCAATGGCCGATTGTTTGGGGAGTGGATTGCCAGGTCCTTCTCCCTCACCTGCAGCACCTGGTATTCCCAGGCATCTTCCGTCCAACGCTGCTTAGCTTCTGAGATCAGGATGCCAAGGTGCCATGGCTGCAAACTGCTGACTTATAAGGGCAGGTCAATTACTCAACAAAAAGAAGAGAGAGACATGACTTTGGTAAGGATCTTAATTGGGATAGAAAATAAAGTGAAAATCAATGAAACTAAGTAGGCCTGGGCTTTCCAAGCCAAAGAGCACTCAGTTACCTATGAAAGTAGCCAAGAGGAACAACTTGACCATGCTAGGGAAAAACTCTGAGTATTTTAGGCTTATTAATGAGACTAATTCAAGTACAGCCTTGTCTGGCCAGAAGCCACTTGGACGCATACCATGTTTGTCAGCCTACAGACTCCAATGAGCTGCCACTGTGAAAAAAAAAAAAACCTTGGTGGAAACACTAGGAAAAACTAGGTTCCACCCTAGACTCATTTTCCTCTCCCTCTCTTCTTTCCTCATACCTGCCAATAGTCTAGACTTGCCCATCACAGCCAGCATCATGTAATTTCAGAGCAAAAGAGGAAGCCATTCTCTGAGATAAATGGCTTAAGAAACCACCTTAAGTCCAAACTATAGAACAAAAGAACTATTGTTGTTGACTCATTAACTTGCCTGACAGGTAACAGAAATCCTACATGCACCAGCAATAAAAATTCATTCCAGATTTATACAAACTTCTATGGTTCATAAGCTTAAATATAACCATCAAAACTAGAATAGTTTGGAAGACTAGTACAAATGTGATTTCACATGATCGGACTATCTAACCACAGGAGCCAATAGTGCCCCATTGCTGAAAAAAAAAAGAATAAGAAGAAGAGGAAGAGGAAGAAGAAGAAGAAGAAGGAGAAGGAGAAGGAGAAGGAGAAAAAGAAGAAGGAGAAGAAGAAGGAGAAAAAGAAGAAGATGATGGCGACAACATATGAAAATGCATGCTTAAAATGGACCTAGCAAAAGAAGAGTTTAATACTCAAAGCACAGCTGGAATAAAGGGATCCCTATAGAAAACCAAATCCATTCTCAGAATGTCTTTGACTACCTAAAGAACAATAAAAAAAAAAAAAAAGATAGCAAGGATCCTATATGGCCTAAAACCAAAGTCTAAGCAAAGAGAGTTGAAGGAAATGGCAAAGTTAATGTGAAGCAGATGTACAGGGAAAATGCCAATGATCAGCAGATAATTGTATACACTTTTTAAAACTAAGCTATTAATTTTTCTAATTGATCCAACAAGCAATTATCAACTATCTCTTATTTTCAAAGCAAAAGAACTACTACTAGATTTTTTCAGTACACACTTGACATGTATAATTCAACACCGACAGAAATTCACATATGAAGCTTACATTTGACTTCTTTTTTTGTTGAGTATTTTTAATTTCCTTTCAAAAATTGCCAACAAAAGGCAAAGAAAGAACAAAACCCGAGAATCTGAATTTCTGCTCACATCAAGAAGTCTGACATAAAGATTAATCCATTTCTGTTTTTCATAATTTCTGATGAGTGTGTGACTTAATGAGTTTCATTATGACATTTCCACACGTGCATATCATTGTATGCATATTGTTCATGTTTACCTGCCCTACTACCTGCTCACGACAGCCCTCCCTCCGATCATCTTCCTCCCCACCAATGATATATAACTCATATATATCTTAATATATATAAATATGATATTTCTATTCCTTCCCCCAGTGCCCTCTTAGTGCCACCTCCCTTTAGTCCTTTTTCTTCCCCGAATCCTCCCCTTCTACTTGGCCTAAATAATAAAATATTGAATATATATTGAAATCTTAGCATCTAACAATGAGAGAAAGTGTGATGTTTGCCTTTCTGAGTCTGGCTCAAATTTATGATCTCTAGTTCAATCCATTTTCCAGCAAATGCCATAATTTTATCCTTCTTTTTTTTGTTGTTGTTGTTAGGTGCCGTCAAGTCGTGTCCAACTCATAGCGACCCTCAGGTGGAACAAAATTCCATGGTATTCATACACCACATTTTCCTTACCCACTCCTCTGCTGATGGACACAGGTTGATTCCAAACATTGGTGATTATGAATAGCTTCACAATAAACATGGATGAGCAAGTATCTTTGTGGTGTGTTAATTTATATTCCTTTCAATATATACCCAGGAATGGGATAGCCAGGTCATACAGTAGTTCTAGTTTTAGTTTTTTGAAGAACCTCCGTTCTGATTTCCACACTGGCTGAACCAACCTGCATTTGCACCAGCAGTGTCTAAGGGTTCCTTTCTCCCTGCGTGCTTACCAGCATTTGTTGATGTTTGTAGTGTTGATGGTGACCATTCTGACTGGGGTGAGATGGTCTCTCATTGCAGTTGTAATTTGCATTTCCCTGATGGCTAAGGATGTTGAACATTTCTCATACGTTCACTATCCACTTGTCTTTCTCCTTTCGTTAATTGTCTGTTCAATTCATTTGCCCATTTTTTGACTGAATAATTTGCTTTTTGGGTGATTAATTTTTAAGCTCTTTATATAGCCTAGATATTAATCCCCTGTTTGATGTATAGTTGGCAAAGATTTTCTCCCATTCTGTAGCGTATCACTTCCCTTTGATAATTGTATCCTTTGCTGAGCAAAAGCCTTTTAATTTCGTGCAATCCCATTTGTCAATTCTTGCTACTGTTTCCTGTACCACTGGGGTATTGTTCAGAAAGTCTTTGCCTATACCTATGTCTTGAAGTGTTTTCCCTATGTTTTCTTCTGGAAGTTTCAAAGTTTCAGGTCTGATATTAAGGTCTTTGGTCCATTGTGAACTGATTTTTGTACAAGGTAAGAAAGTGGGATCTAGGTTCAGTAATTTACATGAGGATATCCAGTTCTCTCAACACCATTTTTTGAAGAGGTTATCCTTCTCCAACTGAGATTTTTGGCCCCTTTGTCAGACACCCGATGGTTATAGCTGCATTAGTTTATTTCTGGATCCTATATTCTATTCCATTGGTGTACATGAGTGCTTTTGTGAAAAGACCATGCAGTTTGTGTTACTATGGCTCTGTAGTATAATTTGAGGTCAGGTATTGTGATACTCCCTGCATTGCTCTCTGTCCTCAGGATTGTTTTAGCAATTTGCTATCTTTTATGCTTCCATGTGAATTTTAGGATTGATTTTTCTATTTCTGTAAAGAGTGTTATTCGTGTTTTGATAGGGATTGCACTGAATCTGTAGATTACTTTTGGTCATATAACCATTTTCACAATATCAATTGTTCTGATCCATAAACATAGGAAATCTTCCTACCTTTTGGTGTCTTCTTCAATTTGTTTCTTCAGGGTGTTAAAGATTTCATTGTAGAGGTTAGGTTTATTCCTGGGTATTTTACTCTTTTTGAAGCTGTTGTGACTGGGATTGTTTTCTTGTTTGTTTTATTTTGTTTTCTCAGCTCAATCATTATTGATATATAGAAAAGCTATTACTTTTTGTAGCTGATTTTGTATTCTGCCACAATGATGAAAGTATCAGCTCTACGAATTTTCTGGTGGAGTCTTTAAAGTCTTTTAAATATAGATTCATAACATCTGCAAATGGGGATAATTTAACTTTTTCCTTTTCTATTTGCACCCTTTTTTATTTCTTTCTCTGGTATTATTGCTGGGGCTAAGAATTCAATAACTATATAGAATAACTGTGGATAGAGTGGACACCCTTGTCTCACTCCTGATTTTAGAGGAAATGCTTTTAGTCTTTCACCATGTAGTATGATGTTGGCTGTAATTTTTTCATATATTTATTACGTTGAGGTATGTTCCATCTATTCCTAGTTTCTTCAGAGCTTTTATCATAAAGTCATGTTGAACTTTGTCAAAGATCTGTTCTGCATCTATTAAAATGATCATGTGATTTCTAAATCTGTTTCTGTGCTGTGTTTCATTTATTGACTTGCATATGTTGAATCAACCTGGCATTCTAAAAAAATCCACTTGATGAGAGTATATGACTTCTTTAACGTGTTGCTGAAGATGACTTAGAAGTCTCTTAGTACGGACTTTTTCACCTGTGTTCATCTGGGAAATTGGTCTGTACTTTTCTTTGTGTTACCATTGATGTATCCTTTTTCTGGTTTTGTATGAGGGTAGTACTGGCTTCACAGAATGAGTTTGGTAGTGTTCCTTCCATTTCTACTTTATGGAATATTTTCAGGAGCATTGCTGTTAGTTTTTCTTTAAAAGTCATATTGAATTCAGCAGTGAATCCATCTAGTACTGGACTTTTCTCTGATGGGATATTTTCTTACCACTTCATACTCACTGCTCATTACAGATCTGTTTGTTTATATCCTCTTGATTTAATTTTAGTAAGTTATATGTGGGTTGGGATTTAGCTCAGTTGGTAGAGTGCTGCACTGCAGTCTCTGAGGTCCTGAGTTCAATTCCCAGCACCACAAAAGTGGGAGAAGGACCTGGTAATCCACTCCCAAGGCAATCCCAAAATAGCCATTGAAAACCCTATGAGGGGAAAAAAAAAAAAAAAAAAAAAAACCTATGAGGGTCGCTATGAGTCGGATACCGATTCGATGGCACCTAACAACAACAACAACAAGTTATGTGTGTATAGGAATTTGCCCATTTCATTTGGGTATTATAGGGTTTTTTTAATATAACTTTTCAAAGTATTCCTTAATGACTCTATAGATTTCACAGGTATTTCATCGGTTGTATTGTTGTTATTGTTAGGTGCCATCGAGTCAGGTCCAAGTCATAGTGACCCTATGTACAACAGAACAAAAAACTTCCTGAGTCTATGCCAGGCACATGACCTTTCTTATGTTTAAGCCCCATGTTGCAGATACTGTGTCAATCCATATAGTTGAGAGTCTTCCTTTCTTTCTTTGACCTGCCACTCTCCCAAAGATGACGTCCTCCAGGGATTGGTCCTTTCTGAAAACATTGTCCAAAATATGTAAGATGCAATCTAACCATCCTTGCTCCCAAGGAGCACTCTGGTTGCACTTCTTCTAGGATGGATCTATTGGTTCTTTTGCCAGTCCATGGTATATTCAAAATTCATCCTCTGTATCATAATTCAGATGCATCAATTCTTCTTCCATCTCCCTTATTCAATGTCCAGCTTTCACAACCAGAAGATGCAACTAAAAACACCATGGCATGAGTCAGGTGCACCTTCACCTTCAATGTGATGTATTTACTTTTCAACACTTTAAAGAAATCTTTCGTAATAGCTTTTCACAATGTAATGGGTCTTCTGATTTCTTAACTGCAGCTTCCGTGGCTGTTGATTGTAAAACCAAGCAAACCAAAATCTTGGACACCCTCGATCTTTTCTCCATTTATCATGAAGTTGCATATTGACCCAGTTGTAAGGCTTTTTGTTTTCTTGGTGTTGAGGAACAATTCATACTGAAGGCTGTGCTCTTTGATCTTCATCAGTAAATGTTTCAAATCTTCACTTTCAGCAAGCAGAGTTGTATCATCTGCATGATGCAGGTTGTAATGTCCCCTTTTCATCTCTAATTTTATTAATTGGCATCTTCTCTCTCTTTTTGGTGAGTTTGGCTAAGGGTTTGTCAATCTTATGCATCTTTTCAAAGAAGCATCTCTCTGTTTCATAAATTTTTCATATTGTTCTTTCAGTCACCGTTTCATTAATTTCTGATCTGATCTTTATTATACCCTTCCATCTTGGATTTTGGGGATTTGCTCATTCTTGGTTTTTCTAAGACCATGAGCTGTATCATTAAGTTATTTAGTTGAGTCCTCCCTGATTTTTTAATGTAGGCATGTAGCTATCATCTTCCCTCATTCAGCTGCTTTTCCTACATCCTAGGTAGGTAGAATTTCCATTTTCATTTTATTTCCTCCCTGATGTCCTCAATGACTCACTGATCATTTAAGAATGTGTTGTTCAATCTCCATGTGTTTGTGTAGTTTCTGTAATTTCTCTTGTTGACATAAAAAGGGAGGTAGAGAAAGGAGTGAAAGAAAGAAACAGCAAAGGTGAAGTAAAAGAAAGGAAAAAGAAAAAGGAAAAAAATGTTAGGAAGAGGGAGAAAAAAGCAGAAGACTAAAAACCTAGTTAGATAATAAAGACAAGTGTGTACAAGTTAGAAGAAGAGGAATAAAAAGTAAAAAGTCTAAAAAATTTTGCTGTTGAAAAAACTAAAGTAAAAATCATAGTAAAAATATTATTGTCGTTGGGTACTATCAAGTTGGATCCTACTCATAGTGACCCTCATATATTTGTTGTTGTTATTATAGGTGCCACTGAGTTTGGTCCAACTCATAGTAACCCTATCTACAACAGAAGAAAACACTCCTTGATACTGTGCTATACACATGATCATTTTAATGTTTAAGCCCATTGTTGCAGCCACGGTGTCAATCCATCTAGTTGAGGAATATCCTTTTTTTTTCATTGACCCGCCACCCTCCCAAACATGATGTCCTTCTCCAGGGATTGGTCCCTCCTGATAATGAATGCACAATATCTAAGACATACTCTAGCCATCCTTGCTTCCAAGGAGCACTCTGGTTGCACTTCTTCTAGAATGAATCTGTTGGTTCTTTTGCCAGTCCACAATATATTCAATATTTGTCTCTACTACCATAATTCAAAAGCACCAATTTTTCTCCTATCTCCCTTATTCGCTGTCCAACTTTCACAAGCATATGATGTGGCTGAAAAAGTCATGGCATGAGTCAAGCACACCTTTGTCTTCAATGTGATGTCTTTACTTTTAAATACGTGAAAGAGATTTTTTGTAACAGCTTTTCCCAATACAATCATCTTTTGATTTCCTGCCTGCTGCTTCCATGATTGTTGGTTGTAGAACAAAGTAAACCAAAATCTTGGACAACTTCAATCTTTTCCCTATTTATCATGAAGTTGCCTACTGACCCAGTTGTAAGGATTTTTGTCTCATTGATGTTGAATTACAATCCATACTGAAGGCTGTGTTCTTTGATATTCATCAGTGTATGTTTCAAATCCTCTTCACTTTCAGCAAGCAGAGTTGTGTCATCTGCATAATGCAGGTGGTTAATGAGTCTTCCTCCAATCCTTATGCCATGTTCTTCATGGAGTCCAGCTTCTCAGATTATTTGTTCAGCATAGAGACTGAAGAGATATGGTGAAAGGATACAGCCCTGATGCACATCTTTCTTGAATTTAAACCAAGCAGTCTTCCCTTGTTCTGTTCAAACAACTGCTTCCAGATCCATATACAGACTCCTCATGAGTCCAATTAAGTGCTCTGGTATTCCCATTCTTCACAATGTAATCTATCCATGATTTGCTGTGATCCACACAGTTAAATGCCTTTGCATAGTCAATAAAACATAGACAGACATCTCTCTGGTAGTCTTTGCTTTCCACCTATATCCATCTGATATCAGCAGTGATGTCCCATACCCTTTCCACACCCTGTTATAAATATTTCTTGGTTTTCCAGCAGTCCTCTGTCAATATACTGCTGCAATTGCTTTTGAATGATCTTTAGCAAAATCTTACTTGTGTAAAAGTATGTTGTTGTTGTTGTTGTTAGGTGCCGTCAAGTCAGTATCAGACTCATAGCGACCCTCATAGGGTTTTCAATGGCTGACTGCTTCGGGACTGCCTTGGGAGTGGATTGCCAGGCCCTTCTCCCATTTTTGTGGTGCTGGGAATTGAACTTGGGGCCTCAGAGACTGCAGCGCAGCACTCTACCCACTGAGCTAAATCCCAGCCCATGTAAAAGTATAGTAAGTAGAAAAAGAAAGATACATAGATGGCAAAAGATAATTTTTAAAAAGAGAGAGAGAGGACAACAATTACATTGGAAAAAGAGAAGAGGACAATAATTTAAAAGAAAAAAAAGTGAGAGAGACAGACAGTGTGGTGCTGTGGCGCATTCCTATAATCCCCATAACTCAAGAGGCTGAGGCAGGAGGATCATGAGCCCCAGGCCGGAGGCAGCCTGTGCAACTCAGCAACAATGTCTCAAAATAAATTTAAGAAAAGCCCCAGGATCTGGGCACGGTGGCGCACGCCTGAAATCCCAGCAGCTCGGGAGGCAGAGGCAGGAGGATCACAAGTTCAAGACCAGAGGCAGTCTGCGTAACTTAGTGAGACCCTGTCATAAAAAGTAAAAAAAAAATGGGCTGAGGGTACAGCTCAATGGTCCAGCACTTGCAGAGCATGCAAGTGCGAAGCCTGGGGTTCAACCCCCAGTACCACAAAAAAAAAAAAAAAAAAAAAAAAAAAAAAAAAAAAAAAAAAAAAAAAAAAAAAAAAAAAAAAAAAAAAAAAAAAAAAAAAAAAAAAAAAAAGGAAAAAAGGAAAAAGAAAGATAGAAAAAAGAAAGAAAGAAAAGCCCCAGGGCATAGCACTGCTTTGGAGAACTTGCCCAGTACAAATGCCTTGGGTTCATTCCCCAGCACAGCCAAAACAAAAATAAAATAAAATAAAAAATAAGAAATAAAAAATAAAAATTGGCGTGGCTTCTCTCCGTGTCCTCTAATATTAGACTCAGTTAGGTGGAGATGGTAGTCAGTTGAAGTTGAGGTCTCCTATCTGACCTCAGTTGAGGGGTGCTGATCTCTTCAGTTCCCCTCAAGGGATGGGACTGTCTCCTCTCCCCAGAGGCCGGGCCTACCGTCCTCCTTCCCCAAGCCTCTTGCTGCCTGACTTCTCGGTGTCAGCATCTCATTTTCCTTCTCTCTGTAGATGCCTGCCAAAGCTGTGTCCTACCCTGGGGTCGTAACCGGCTGTCCCCAGGTTCTCTGACCTGTGACTGCCTCTCACTTTCAGTCCCAAGCATAGCTCAATCTCATATAATCGATTCTCTCTCAAGATGGTGCCTGCTCACAGCTCTCTGAGAGACGGAGCGTGGCAAAATGGATCTGTTCTCCAGTGCCGACTAACAGACAGGACAGTGACTGCCTTACCAAATCCCCAGAGTAGATCCAAGGGCTTCAAGTACTGTGGGCTTGTGCTATGGAGCTGTGAGCCTCCTCATCAGGGCCAACCACCTTATGTTTGGGGTGAGGCCTCTGGTCCCCAGACCCTGCGGAGAACTGCAGCTGATTCTAGTTCCCCTGTCCCCCCAGTGTCTGCACTGAGACTGTCCTATCACTTCCTTTGTAATTTCTGAGGTTTTCTAGTCTTTCTCTCTTCAGAAGAGAGAGTATTCATTCCTATCCTGAGTCCTTTGTTGGACGACATCACACAGAGGCCGCCTCTAATCCACCATCTTACCTCACCTCAGTCATTAAGCCGACTGATGAAGTCACTATCAGTAGAAATTAGAGATGTCCCCCAAAAAGGAAAGCAGCTGCTTTGTGAAAGAATGTTGATCTCCAGATGTAAGCAAGTGAGGAGACCAGGAGTTGACGATGTTATCAGAGGAGTTCCGGGACAAAGAAGAAAGAGCCCTCATGGCCTTCTGTTCTTCTCAGGTGAAAGATAAAATCTAACCCGGATGCTGAAGGCACAGACAACACCTCCAACTGAGCCTTAGCCCACTGTTGGAGAAACTGTTCCTAATCACATATTATGACCTGGATTTAATGACAATACCGCTGACACCAAATGTGTGGGAGTTTTCCTCATACCAACACCAACCATCCAACTCTGGGCATTAAGTGGGCATCCCATAAATCAGTTCAAGGCATCCTATAATTCAATTCAGGGCATCCTACAATTCAATTCATCACAGGACAAAAGGTTCACAAAACTGCCCGATTTCAGACACCAACTACAGATCGGGTGCCCACAGTACCCATACTTCCACTTACCTACCTGCAAATTCAGGAGTTCCCACATACACCCTTCAGGTCCACTAATTTGCCAGAACACTCACCAAACTCACAAAACCAGTTACTTAGTTTTATAGGTTTATTATATACTCACACACAGCCAAATGTTTGAGATGCTGGGTGAACCATTTTTCCAGCACCAATATGGGTTCACCAACACAGAACCTCTCTGAACCCACCATTGAATGATCCTACAGACATCCCATTAGCCTGCAGTGGTATCACTGTGGTGTCTGATCCCATCAGATCTCAGAAGCTAAGCAGAGTGGGGCCTGGTTAGTACTTGGATGGGAGACCGCCTTGGAACATCAGGGGCTGTAGGCTTGGGAGAAGAACCCAGCAACCCACTCCCAAAAATCAATCCGCCATTGAAAACCCTATGAACAGCAGGGAAGCACTGACAATAGTGTTTCATCTGTTGTATATAGGGTTGATATGAGTCGGACACTGACTCAATGGCACCTAACAAAAACAACAACAGACATCTCATTACAAGTTAGACTTTGGCCACTGGTAAATAAGTCAATTCCCAGCCTCTCTCCCCTCGCAGAAGGAGAAGACAGAACCGAGAGTTTTCAACCTCTAATCACAGGGTTTGGTCATTCTGGAGGGGAGCCTTGATCCTGAAGCTATGCAGGGGCCCCCAGAATGAATCATCTCATTAGGACACAAAAGAAAGACAGTCTCACAACCCTGTGCCAGGAAAGAGGACAAAGACTAAATCTTCCTTGTCACATAGATCTTGAGAAATTCTGCCTTGCACACAAACCTAAAGGTATGGCCTTGCCACCTGGCCAAGCCAGCACGGCCTGAGGAAAATCCAGAAGGGGCCTAAGTGGTAGCTGCCAGAGCCTGTGCCTGTATGTTTTGTTCTGTGCGGTGATGGCTTCTGGGGGAGGTGGGAGGAGGGAGCGCCGAGTGGGAGGCACAAGCCCAACAGAAGGGTGGGGCAAGGCACAAGCTGACATGCAGGGACACGCCCACCCGCCACCCATGTGCATCTGGTAAAGGCAGCTGCAGGCTTGCCAGCCCTCAGCTAAACTCCAAGCATCCCTAGCCAAGGCCACCCGAAGCTGAAAACATCGTGGGAGACCTTGGCAGTGACTCAGAGCAAGGCAAGGACTGCACTAACCACCAAATTATAATAACATTGAAAATATCCGTTATTGAGCTGTGCCTAAGCCAGGGACTGCACATGTGTCATCTCCTATCATCATTATCAAAGTGGTAATAAAGCTATGGTGACTATTTTACAGGGCTGGGATTTAGCTCAATCGGTAGAGCTCCACTCTGCGGTCTCTTAGGTCCCGAGTTCAATTCCCCGCACTGCAAAAAATGGGAGAAGGACGTGGCAATCCACTCCCAAGGCAATCTCAAAACAGTCAGCCATTGAAAATCCTATGAGGGTTCTATGAGTCAGATACGACTGGGACTGGATGGCACCTAACAACAACTATTTTACAGACGAAGATACAAAAGCGGAGATACTAAGTGACCTGTCCTGGGTCACGCAGGTGGTAAATGAAGCAGGAGATGAGCTCAGGTGTACCTGGGTCTAAAGGCCATGGTCTCAGATCGCACCATGCCATTCTGCCCCTTATCCACAGGACCTCGCACGCACGATGCGAAAGGAGGCAGTTTTCAAACATTCGCAAACGGAAGTAGGCTAAAACTCATAAAACTGGTCCCCCGACCCTGGGATCAGACCCTCTCCCTTCTCCTTTGTTTTAGGAAGCCTGAGGTCTTCAAATGTCACACACACACCTGCACCCCACGCTTCAACCCACAGGATTCCATGTGTAAAAGGCAGAGTGGGTCCTGTGCCAAGAAGTCAGAGCCAGTTTATTTTAGTTACAATGTTAAGCCAGCCAGCACCAGGTTGAGGCTGAGAAATGCTCCTTCTAATTAAAACTTTATTTTCAAACACATGTCACAGTTTCAACATGGTGAGCCTCATTTCTTGCTGTGTGGATTTCCAAGTGTCGAAGCAGCTGCTTCTACTCGCCGTGTCTCCCATTCACTCGGGGACAAGCAGAAGATCCCAAGGGGTAAACCTGCATTGTCACGTCCAGAGCGGGAACAACGGGAGCCGGGCAAAAACTCAAGCAAATTGCGAAAGCAAAAAGGAGGAGAAAGCGTCGTCCATTTAGCCGACGTTGGCAAGCAGCAGCCTGAGGAATCTACATGTGACCCCAGAGATGACCACACTTGTCTCCACCTGACGGGAAAGAGGAGCTCGTCATGAGAACCCCCACGCTGACCCAAGGCAGCCTGGGAAAAAGCATGTAAAAAAGCGTGCACTTAAATCATCATTGGGATGCAAGAGCATACAGTGAAATATTCCCACGAAAAGACATAGGAGTAGAAGACAGGTCATTAGTTACGGGGTGGGAGACAGGGGAGGAGAAGCACAAGAGGGTAAGGGGGAAGCTATGTGTGCAATGTACAATGAAACGCATATATGGAAATGTCACAATGAAGTGCACGTCAGAATGAAACACATTAAGTTGGATGTTAAAAATTTCCAATAAAAAAAAAAAAGGAAGAGCATGTGAACCAGGAAAAAATACACCTGCTCGCTGTTAAAAAGAGAATCAGAAAGCCCAGTGCTATCGACTAAATGGGCAGGGGTTTACTTCCGTTGGAAGAGTGCCGATCTGTACTCTCTGAGGACCCAGGTTCGATCCCCAGCACCACAAAAATGGGAGAAGGACTTGCCAATCCATCCCTGAAGCAATCAACCACTGAAAGCCCTATGAGGATCACTATGAGTTAGACTCGACTCGACAGCACCTAACAACAACAAGAACATAGACTAAATGCCCAGGATCTCCCAAAATCTGTGTTAAAATCACCGCCCCTAAGGGGTGGAGTTTTAGGGAGGTGACTAGGAACTCCCATGTGTGGAATTGATGATCTTATGAGAGAGACCCCAGAGAACGCCCTCACCCTTCCACCAGGTGAGGACACAGAAAAAGTTGGCTGTCTCTGAACCAGGGAGCAGCTGTCACCAGACACAAATCTGCTGGCTCCCTGACCTTGCCCTTCCCAGCCTCCGGAACTGTGTCATTTATAAGCCACCCAGTTTCTGGCCTATCAGTTCTACCTAGCCTGTGATCATTTAGATATGAAGTGCCCTCCAAGAGGCCTAGTCCCCAGCTGATGGCACTATTGAGAGTTGACTGGATCAGGAATAGGCTGATGGCGTCTGTGGGTTAACGCACTGCTGAGTTTGGAGCTGAAAGGGCTATTAGGAAGTGCGGCCTGGTTGGAGGAAGGGGGACCCTGAGGATGTGCCTCTGAAGGGTACATCTTCTCCCTGGATCCCTCTCGTGTGGGATGTCTCTCTCTGCTCTCTGGCTTCCGTGAGGTGAGCAGCTTTCCTCCGCCACGCCCTTCCACCATGATGTCTCTGCCCTCCCACAGGCCTAAAAGCAATGGAGCCAGCTGACCATGGACTGAAACCCCTGAGGTCATGAGCCAAAATAAACCCTTCCTCCTTTAATGGTGTTTTTATCAGGTATTTTGTCGCAGCCCTGAAAAGCTGCCTAACACACAGCCTGTGTTAGACACAGACTAAGACACCTGCTGAGAACACCAGACCCCACCTGCCAATCACTCTTCACACCTCCCCCACTGGAGTCTACAAAGAGGCTGCCAGGGTTGGGACCAGCACAGGTGTGAGCTCCACACCTGCTGGCTGAATTAATACCACAGAGCTGGCACTGTGGGTGGCCTCCAAACCAAGCTCCCTTCCTGAACAGGGACCTGACCAAAATAGCTGATCTTCTTGACCAATGGGAAGATCAGAAAAAGGAACAAAAAAAAATTTTTTTTTTTTTGAGGAAGCCTGAAAGGGGAATATTGTGGGTTTCAAATCCTCATTCCACCACATTCCACCTAGGCAAACCTTCTCAACAGCCAGCTATTAGATCATCTCCCGAAGTCCACAACACTGTGTATCCTGTGACCTTCGATTCCTGCTCACTCAGAAAGAAGACCCGACAGAGAATCCAGGACCCTGACCACAGACATGCTCATCTCATTCCAAAGCTCTCCTGGTATGGCTGGTGCTATAGTTTGAATGTTTCTGTCCATCAAACCCCTAAATTCATACATTGAAATCCTAACCCCCAAGTGACTTTAAAATTAGGGTCCTTGTGAGGTGGTATTAGCCAGCTTTTTGTTACTGTAGCAAACTACTTGAGTCAGGCTACTTTATAAAGAAGAGGTTTATATTGATTTCTGGTTCTGTAAATACAAAGTCTAGAGGCTTTATCTGGTGATGGCCTTCTTGCTGGCAAAGTCCTGAGGTGGCACAGAGCATCATGTGGCAAGAGACAAGAGGCGGGTGTACATTTTTATGTGTGTCTTTCTCCCTCTGCTTATAAAGCCACCAGGACTCAATGATTGGGGGTCCAACCTATCTAATCCTAATCACTTCCCAATCATCCACCTCCAAACACCATAGCTGGGTTAAGTCTCCATCCTCCTAATGCCATTAACATACAACTTTAGGGATTAAACTGTAACACATGGAGCCTTCAGGGGAATCCAAACCACAGCACAGTGCTTAGGTCATAAGAGGTCCAAGGGCTTAGTGTCCTTATGAAAGAGACCTCAGAGAGCTAGCAGGTCCCTTCTGCCTTGTGAGGACATGAGGGAAAGGCACCATCTGTGAGCCAGGAAGCAGGCCCTCACCAGCTACCAAATCTGCTGGCACCTTACGTTGGACTTCTCAGCCTCCAAAACTGTGAGAAAGCAATTTTCTTTTACTTATTAGCTGCCCAGTTTCTGGCATTTCGTTACAGCATCTTGAATGGACGAAGACAGCTGGGTCATGAGCTAGAAAGGATACTCCATCCATTTACCATTTGTGGCTGAAGAACAGAGCCTCTAGGTGATACTTCTTCTATGAGAAAAAGAGGAGACCACAAATGATGAGGTGCAGGGTGCACACAGGGAAGGTCGCCCTTAGGAAGAGCACCAAGCATGGGATCATAAACCCACAGTGACTGGGTGGCGGAGGCAGGAGGATTGCAGGTTTGAGGCCAGACGCAGCGTACGCAACATAGCCAGGCTGTGTCTGGAAATAAACCATAAAGAAATGAGCTGGAGCGCAGCCCAGGGGTAGGGTACCTGCCCAGGGGTACCTGCAAAGTATTTGTGAGGCCCTGGGTTCAACTCCAAGTACCACAAAACAAAACAAAAGACAAAAAAACAAAAAAAGGGAAAGAAAGAACAATATCCGTCTCCATTCTGGCAAGTAGGACTGGGAGTTAGCTCAGTCGGTAGAGCGTCACTCTGTAGTCTCTGAGGTCCCGGGTTTGATTCCCAGCACTGCAAAAATGGGAGAAGGGTGTGAGAATCCACTTCCAAGGCAATCCCGAAACAATCAGCCACGGAAACCCCACGAGGGTCGCTATGAGTCAGGCACAACTCCACAGCACCTAACAACCACATTCTGGCAACTAGTTTTCAACATGACGTTCGGAAGAAACGTTCAGACCACAGCAGACACAGCGCCACAGACAGCTCTTTCCCTGGGTTCTAGGACAGATGGACCCTGCAGCATGCAATTTTCAAGCAAAGTGCATGACAGGTGTGCAGAGACATGGAAGGTTAGAGTTGTGTCTGACCTTCACGAGGGCCCACTGACCTGGTCGTCCACGGTTTTGCTCAGGAAAGCTATGCACAACCCCTATCAACAAAGCCTGGGGAATCCAGCCTAGGGGACTGAAACCTAGATTTTATTCCCCAAGTGGACATTTGGTGATGCCTACAGCATCCCTAAGCACCAGAAAATTCCCAGAACAAGCCCAGGAAGGAGTGGAATCAGTTCTGGAAGTAGAAGTTTAAATAGGTTATCACATTTATTAATTGATATCTAGTGGTAATGCTGCCTGCAGCTATAGCACTGTGACATCCGATCCTGTCAGATCTCGGAAGCTAAGCAGGGTCAAGCCTGGTTAGTACTTGGATGGGGGGCCACCTGGGAATAGCAGGTGCTGTAGGCTTGGGAGAAGGACCCAGCAATCCACTCCCAAAAATCAATCCCTATGAACAACAGAGAAGTACTGACAATAGTGTTTCCCCTGTTGTATGTAGGGTTGCTATGAGTCAGATACCGACTCAATGGCACCTAACAACAAGAACAACAACAAAGCTGGGCATAGTGGTGCCCACCTATAATCCCAGCACTTGGAAGGCGGAGGTAGGAAGATCAAGAGTTTGAGGCAAGTCTGGGTGACATAATGAGAGTCTGTCTCAAAAAAAACCAAATTAAATAAATAAGTAAAACGGTATAGTGTTTGCATAAACTATGCCCATTTTCCCATATACTTTAAGTCATGTCTACATTAATTATGTCTACCGCCCTATGACCCTGGCATCTGATTCCATCTGATCTCAGAAGCTAAGTAGGGCCAGGCCCAGTTAATCCTTGGATGGGAGACCACCTGGGAATACCAGGTGGTATAGGCTTGGGAGAAGGGCCTGGCAAACCACTACTGAAACAATCAGCCATCAGAAACCCTGTGAATAGCAGAGATGCACTGACATAATGCTGGGCATGGCACAGGGTTGGGTAGTGTTTCACCTGTTGCATATAGGTTCACTATTAGTTGGACGCAACTCCATGGCACCTAACAACAACAGATTACTCTATTTAATACAGTATATGTTGTTAGGTGCCGTTGAGTCAGTATCCAACTCATAGTGACCCTCATAGGGTTTTCAATGGCTATTTCGGGATTGCCTTGGGAGTGGATTGCCAGGTCCTTCTCCCATTTTTGCGGTGCTGGGAATTGAACTCAGGACCTCAGAGACTGCAGCGCAGCGCTCTACCCACTGAGCCAAATCCCAGTCCAATACAATGTAAGTGCTAGGTAAATAGGTGTTATATTGTTTTAGGGAATAATGACAAGAAAAACGTCTGTATGCATTCAGTACAGGCGCAGGTGGGGTTTCGAGGGTTGTTAATATTTTTGATTCACAGTTGAACCTAAGGATGTGGAACTTGCAGATCAGGCAGACTGACTCGGAGCACTTTACAATTACTCTCATTATCCCCATTTCACTGACTAGAAAACTGAGGCTTACAAAGATGACACACCGCTTAGAAGTATAGCTGGGATTTGAATCCCAGCAGTCTGACACAAGTATATTCACCAGAGAAAAAATACAAAGTTACATTTATATTCTGTATGGTCTTCATTATGCACTGAAAGAAAAGAAGAAAACAAGGGCTACGGATGCAGCTCAGTGGCGGAGCACTTGCCCAGCATGCACAGGGCCCTGGGTTAGAGTTCCAGCATTGCAAAAAGAAAAAAAAAAGAGAGAGAGAGAGAGAGAGAGAGAGAAAGGAGAAGAAAAAATGAAAGGAAGACAGAGAAGGTAAGGAGAGACAGGGAAAGACACAGATAATGTACAGGAAAAAAGAGCGAAAAATGAAAATGTTAACAGCAGTGACGTGCAAGTGATGAAATAATGGGTAACCTTGATTTTGTTCTCCGAGCCTCCCTGCATTTTCTATATTCTCTCCGGTGAAAATGCATCTTACAACTAGACAAGAAATAATAAAGCGGAACTACCTGCCAAGCATATATGTCAAGATGGTCTTCAGTCCCAGGCAACAATAAGGTAGTAATAACCAGGCTGAGGGCTGGGATTTAGCTCAGTTGGTAGAGCGCTTCTCTGCAGTCTCTAAGGTCCTGAGTTCGATTTCCAGCACCACAAAATGGGAGAAGGACGTGGCAACCCACTCCCAAGGCAATCCTGAAACAGTCAGCCATCGAAAACCCTATGAGGGTCGCTATGAGTCAGACTCAACTCAACAGCACCTAACAACAACAACAACAACAAACCAGGCTAAGGAAAGAGCGGCAGAACCCCATCTCCTTGGCAGATGAGAGGGGACATCATGGGTCGCTCAGGCCCATGCTTGGGTGACAGCAGCATTCATTCCTGCAACGCACCCGCTCCTAAGTAAAGATGCTGCCCTGAGCGAGACAGAGCTCGCCAGCCCCTCGTGCCTCTCCCAGCAGAAAGAACCCAGAGACAGCAAGCCACGGAGATGCCACGTCAAAGCCCCTGCCTTGCCTGGCTGCTTGTTCCCAGCCTTGAACCCCTCAAAGACAACTTCCAGAAAAAGAAGGTTCCCAGCTCATTACATTTTTCTACCAGCACCGCAGTTTTATTAACTGATGTTGTTGTTGTTGGGTGCCATCGAGTCGGTATCCAACTCATAGCGACCCTCATAGGGTTTTCAATGGCTGACTGTTTCGAGATTGCCTTGGGAGTGGATTGCCAAGCCCTTCTCTCATAACTGATTATTAACTGATAGGAGTGAGAAAAAAAGGGGGAAAAATGTCTCCCAAGGCTAATGTAAAAGTCTGTTTTAATAAAAAGGGAAAAGAATTCTGGAGTTCCCTGAAAAGTTAGCTTTCCCAAGAATTCATACAGGCAGAATTTTACGATCTCAGCTTGGCGTCCTCTTTGACTATGAAAACCTACAGTGTGTAGATGTGACAGCTATCTAGTGAATCTTTTCTGTGATTTTTTTTTTTTTTTTTTTTTTTTTTTTTTTTTTTTTTTTTTTTTTTTTTTGTGGTACTGGGGGTTGAACCTAGGGCCTCGCGCCTGCATGCTTTGCAAGTGCTGGACCAGTGAACTGAGCCCCAAGCCCACTTTTTCTTTTTTTTACCTTTTGAGACAGGGTCTCGCTAAATTACACAGACTGCCTCTAGTCTCGAACTTGCAATCCTCCTGCCTCCACCTCCCAAGCCGCTGGGATTACAGGCGTGCGCCACTGCACCAGGCTCTGTGATTATTCTTGTGGTTCACTGAGAGAAGGTGGGTTGGTATCTTTCTTCTGACCATGATTCAAGGTGCTGGTGATGCCACCTTTAACTCCGCCTTGTATAAAATGACTAAGTTGCTTCAGAGTCATAAAAAATTCTTGCAGCTATCCCAAAGTTTTAGGAAGAATCTACGAAGTTTAAAATATCATGCCCCAAAGTGCACACGTTCAACATCACCAAAAGTCACCCCAAGGAATAAAATGACTTTCTTTTAAGACCATCAACAAGCCTAGACCTAAACTTTAAAAAGTAACAAGAACAGGCAGGGCCTGTGGCATGTGCCTGTAATCCCAGAACCTCAGGAGGCTGAAGCAGGGTGATCATGAATCTGAGGACAGAGGTAGCCTGTGCAACTTAGCGAGACTTTGTCTCAAAATAAAAAGGAGGCGGGCACAGTAGCACATGCTTGTAATCCCAGGGATTCAGGAGGTGGAGACAGGAGGATGGCGAGTTCAAGGCCAGAGGTAGCCTGAACAACTTAGTGAGACTCTGTCTCCAAAAATAAAAAGTAAAAAAATGGGCCAGGGCTGCAGCCCAGTGGTAAAGCACCTGCAAAAGCATGCATGAAGCCTAGGATCAACCTTCACCAAAAAAAAAGAAAGAAAAAAGAAGAGAAGAGAAGGAGGGGCACTGAAAGTCTTACCAATATTAAATGCATTACATTCAGCAATATAATTTGAATCACTTAAAAATATACTAGTTACATTTATTCATAAGCTAGCTGTCTTAATCATAATGTGATAAATGGCATTAACTATTAAACCAAGAAAGTTTAATCCAAGAAGGAGGGGAGAGGATAGAAGAAGAGAGGAGAGGAGAGAAGAGGAGAGGAAAAGAAAGGAAAAGAAAGAAAAGGAAGGAAGGAGGAAAGGAGAAAGGAAGGAAGGAAGGAGAGAGAAAGGAAAAAGTAAAATAAAATAAAATTCAAAAGCCAATTCTGTATTACTCTGTACCCCATCATCATTTACTAAAGGGAAAAAAATTTAAAAATAATAAAATAAAATACTAACAATAAAATAAATAAAAAGGGGGCTGGGGTGAAGCACTTGCCTGCCATGTATGAGGCCTGGGTTCAACTCCTCAGTACTGCAAATCATACTAATTATGTTGTTGTTGTTGTTGTTAGGTGCTGTCGAGTCGGTATCCAACTCATAACGACCCTGTGTACAACAGGGGAAATGCTATTGTCAGTGCTTCTCTGCTGTTAATAGGGTTTTCAATGGCAGATTGATTTTTGGGAGGGGGTTGCCAGGTCCTTCTCCCAAGCCTACAGCTTCTGGTGTTCCCACGTGGTCTCCCATCCAGGTACTAACCAGGCCCAATCCTGCTTAGCTTCCGAGATCTGGCAGGATCGGATGCCACAGGGCTACAGCTGCAGGCATATACTAATTATAACTAACAATAAATCCCTAGTTGTCTTTCCAAGAGCCACCCCTGCGCTCCTCCCTCCTTGCCACCAGAACAATGGCTGTGCAAGCTCACATTCTCAGGTCGGGGTAGACTCAGAGGACAGCCTCTCCCACTAGCCTTAAACAGGACCAATATATACCAAGGGGAGCAGCCCATTTCCCTTTGCTTGTGATTGGATTAGATCTGCCCATGTGACCCAGCTGCAGCCAATGGATGAAGAGTTTCTTTGCAGATGAAGAGGTGAGCTGAAAGAAATATCTGGGAATTTCTGACCAGGTGCTTGTGGCATTTGGCAGAATAAGCCAAAGTGAAATACCATGAAGGTGGTTGTTGTTGTTAGGTGCCGTCGAGTCGGTATCCAACTCATAGCAACCCTCAAAGGGTTTTCAATGGCTGTTTCCAGATGGCCTTGGGAGTGGGTTGCCAGGCCCTTGTCCCATTTTTGCAGTGCTGGGAATTGAACTCAGGACCTCAGAGACTGCAGCGCAGTGCTCTACCAACTGAGCTAAATCCCAGCCCACTATGAAGGTAGTGGAGCAGAAAAATGGAAAGAACTCACAATTCTGATGCTACAACTGAATTGTCTAATTCACCATGGGCCCATCATGAGAGATACTAAACCCCATAATGTTTAAGGTACACTCAGTCGGGTCTTTGATTTCCAACAGCAAAAATCCTCCTAAATGGTAGAACGCTAGACCAGTCCTCATCTCTAAGAGTCAAAGATCTTTGGTGCGTCTTAAAGCTGAAAGAGAAGGTGTCACACTGTGTGGGCCAGACACGCAGCAAGAGGGAGGGGACAGGGGAGGAAAGCCTCCACAGTGACCTCTGACAATATTAATCTGTGTCCCAACTCTCGTTCCTCCACACCCTGATGGTAACTCACCCCAACCTCAAGATAAGCAACTGATATCCTGTAGGCTCATTCACGCATAGAAGATGGATGCTTTATGGCCATAAGAGAGGAGCGATGGATGCCTGGATTCTAAAGAGCTCTTCGTTTTAGCAATTCATAGACTGCCAGCTGCTAAAGACAGCCCCAAATTTAGACTTTAATGACCAATGGCCAGGCGTAGTAGTGCACACCTATAACCCCACTGACCTAGGAGGCAGAAGAAGGAGGATTGCAAGTTCGAGACCAGAGGCAGCTTGTGTAACTTTGCAAGACTTTATCACAAAATAAAAAGAAAATAAATTTTTAAATATGGGCTGGGGATCCAGCTCAGTATGTTGCACTTACAAAGCATACGTGAGACCAACTGTTGGATCTATCAAGACTTCAGAGAAGGAAATCTTCAAAAGCAATTTTTTCAAGAAATGGAGGTTGATGAGGACCCCAAGGAGGAAATAACTCAGTACATAAATCATCTTGTTGAAGACAGGAATCTCAAGGAGGACTCTCCATGCGCAGAAACCTAACAAGTGAGAGAACCATCTGACTCACAAGAAAATTACTCCGCTACGCGCCTGCAAGGGCTGGGATTTAGCTCAGTTGGTAGAGCGCTGCACTGCAGTCTCTGAGGTCCCAAGTTCAATTCCCAGCACCGCAAAAATGGGAGAAGGACCTGGCAATCCACTCCCAAGGTAATCCCAAAACAGCCATCGAAAACCCCACGAGGGTCACTATGAGTCGGATACCGACTTGACGGCACCTAACAACAACAACACCAATGTGCCTGCAAGTTTATTCTTCACCAATGAACCACTTGAGACTACATAAGCACTGAAAATAATCGCTTCTAGCAGGACATGGTGGCGCATGCCTGTAACCCCAGCACTCTGGAGGCCCAGGCAGGAGGACCACAAGTTCAAGGCCAACCTGAGTTACATACAAAGACCTTGTCTCCAAAGAACAAATCCTGTAGCAGCAGGTGACATGGTCTGCAGCTGGACAAGGGACCAGCCTCAGGACTGCACACTGACTCAGGGCAGAAATACAGAGTGCATGTCCAGGGCTGGTGGCCCAACTGGCACAGAACAGTATAGGCAGTGCCACAAATATCCGTTTAATCCAAGTAGGTTTCTTGTGGGCAGGAACTGGATCTAATTCCATAGCCTCTGCCAGCTCTGAACACACCTCAGGTACTAACATCCTGTCTCCTCCTGCCCCATCTTCCTCTCCTTTCCAAGGAGCAAGAAAATCCCTCCCACTCCCCCCTTTTCCACTGAAGAGTGTTCTGCCCCCAAAGCCAACTGGAAGAAAGTACAAAACTCTGGACAACACTTTAAGAAAAGCTACGGGCCAAGAAAGTGCGCCTGCAGCGGTAGCCCTGTGGCATCGATCCTGTCAGATCTCGGAAGCTAAGCAGGGTCGGGCCTGGTTAGTACCTGGATGGGAGACCGCCTGGGAATGCCGGAAGCTGTAGGCTTGGGAGAAGGACCTGGCAACCCCCTCCCAAAAAAATCAATCTGCCATTGAAAACCCTATGAACAGCAGAGAAGCACTGACAATAGTGTTTCCCCTGTTGTACAGAGGGTCGCTATGAGTCGGATACCGACTTGACGGCACCTAACAACAACAACAACAAGAAAGTGCACCTGTGGGCTTGATAAGAAAACAGCCTAACACGCTTCCCCTCTCTGCTCCTACCAGAGAAAAGTCACTGCAGAGTAGAACTAAAAACTGCCCAAAAATCTGTATCCACATAGTATATAAAATAACACTTGGAGAAAAATACGGGGGAAATGCAATGCCACTAAAGGTTTTCTGAGTGTGGGCAAGGATGTCCTTGTTCTCAGGCAGGACAACAAAGAAGCAATTAGGCAGCAAAGGAACAGGATGCTGCCAATGTGCTCTAAAATAGGTCAGAAAAAAATGTGTGCATGTATAAGCACACACATATATATAAATAAATACGTGTGAGGATAAATGTGGTAGGTGTGAATGTGTGTGGGTATATATTTATATACATGGAAAGAGAATTATAAAGCAAATAGGACAGAATGCAAACAACTGGTAAATTTGGGTAAAAAGTGTATGTCTTAATCCGTATATGAGAGTACAACACTACGATAAAATGCCTGAAGCTGGGTAATTTATAAAGAATGGGAATTTATTTTCTCACAATTCTGGAGCCTGGAAAGTCCAAGATCAAGGAGCCAATGGTAGAAGACAAAAGGGCAAATAGCTGGATGCTTCATGATGCCACATTTACAAGGATCTTAATCCCATTCCCAAGAGAGGCGCCCTCATGACCTCGTCCCCTCTTAAAGCCCCACCTCTTAGTACAACATATCGGCAACACCTGAATATTGGAGAGGCATAATGAAAGCAAGGGCTGGGATTTAGCTCAGTGGGTAGAGCACTGTGCTGCAGTCTCTGAGGCCCCGAGTTCAATTCCTAGCACCGCAAAAATGGGAGAAGGGTCTGGCAATCCACTCCCAAGGCAATCCCGAAGCACTCAGCCATTGAAAACCCTATGAGGGTCTCTATGAGTCAGATACAGACTCCACGGCACCTAACAACAACAACAATGAAAGCACAGTGGTATAGGAAAGGTTTTTTTTATATTATCCTTGCAACTTATCTGTAAGTTTGAAATAACATCAAATCAAATCGTTTTCAGTAAGGAAGCTATTTAAATATTGATGAAATCTTCAAAATATTCTAAGGAAAAAAATAATGCAGAATGGGGGTATACAGAACGCTACATTTATATAAGAAGTGGGCAGGTAAAGCGGGGAAGGATATGTATGGACACAGACAGGCAGTTATATTTGTGAGTAACATCTGTAATGCCACAGAAGAAGCTGGTTCCCAAAGTTAGCTCTGTGGATGGAAACAGGGTAGCTGAGTGACAGGAAGGGAGATGGTATTCATTATGAACTTCGTACGTGGAATCTTGAGCCACGTAAATATTCCGCCCATTCCAAGTATAAATAAAATAAAATTACTTTGAAAAAAAAGGCTCAAAGAAAACAACGCAAGCAGACAGTTTGAGGGAACTTAAACCAGAGAAACATAAGAAATAGGACAAAAGCCACCTGGCAGGTGCTGCTGCCCAGATATGACCCCAAGCGCCACGGAGCTTGGAGAGCTGCCTGTTTAGAAAGCGCTTATTCCAGACAAGTAAAGCCGGGGGCTCGGAAAGGCACGTTCTATCAAGTTTCAGCCTAAATTGGATAGAATTTTCTCATAAAATAAATTATGTGATATACTTACAACGCACGATTCCCCACGGGCCTGCGCCGCAAGCAGATTCTGCTCTCAGATTTAATCACCTGACACACAGGCACATCTGTCCTCCATCTGACAGCCACGCCTGCCGGGCCCCAGTGAGGCAGCTTTGAGGGGCTGCCAGAAGCCCATTCCTCAGCAGGACAGGCCCACATCTCCACGGCAGCCAACCACCTTCCGTGGCTGCCACCTGCTCTTGAAGACAGTGGCCCGAGAGCCCCTCAGTGGTGGGGCGCTGAAGATAGGCAATCTTGGATCTGTGCAATATTTTTAAAAATGAGTTTTCCAGCCTGTCATCCCAGCGGCTGGGGAAGCGGAGGCAGGAGGATCGCAAGTTCGAGACCAGAGGTAGTCTGCGTAATTTAGCGTAACCCTGTCTCAAAAAAGTTACAAAACAAAAACAAAAACAAAAACAAGCCAGGCAGTAGCACATGCCTGTAATCAAAGCAGCTCAGGAGGTGGAGGCAGGAGAATCACAAGTTCGAGACCAGAGGCAGTCTGCGTAACTTAGCGAGACCCTGTCTCAAAAAGTTAAAAAAATGGGCTGGGGGTGCAGCTCAGTGGTCCAGCACTTGCAGAGCATGCAGGAGCGAGGCCCTGGGTTCAACCCCCAGTACCACAAAAA